>JAYMSP010000541.1:0-47826 GCA_036897095.1 Plantago elongata
TTCACAGTATTTGCAATCGACAACTGATGGTGGACTTGTGCTTTGTGCCTTGTGTTAGCTATACAATTATATTATTCTTGCATGAATATTATAATCTAATCTAATCTAATCTAATCACCGGCATGAATTATGCGAACAAGTGCACTTAAAATAATTAATAGTTGCATCATATTAAATTAAATGTCCAATACATTTAGCTGTCACTACTTGTAGAATTAACAATGAAATTAATCTCTCTGTATTCGTTGTTCGTTCAACTACTTCACCTCTTAACAAACTTCTGGCCTAATTACTCGGTCCAAAATCACATGGACACTTAACCATTAGAGGTTTAATGTGGATTTTTTTTTTTGGGAATGAATGGTTCATCTGAAAATCCTTCAACAAATACAAAAGTCATTGTACTTCACTGAATGCTAATGCTCTGTAGCTTATGCGGAGGATATAATAACGGTCGGTTGTTTCTTCGATTTTCAGGATATAAGAGAATTCCCAAGTACATTGCGTAACCAGTTACACTTCTTTTAGTGTCTGGACAACATGCCCAGTCACTATCACAATATGCAGTGAGCTTGAAGTTGGAGTTTGCATATAGAAAAATCCTTTGTCATGTAGACTGTTGGCTTGGACATGTGTTGGTTAAGGGTCTGGAGAGAGTAGGCTATATCAGGGCGAGTAATAGTAAGGTATATAAACCTTCCCACCAATCTTCGATATTCAGTTGGTCTAGAATTTGGATGAGGGACTGGAGATTGTAAGCCATGTTCACTGCAGTATTTGCAATCAACAACTGTTCGTGAACTTGATTATTGTGGTAGCTATACAACTAAGCTAGAGAAACTTAAATTTTCATCTGGTCGCTCTCAAGTTGATCCAAATGAAATCACGTCATTAGTGGTTGGTTTAATTATTTCTTGCATGAATAATATAATCTAATCTAAACTAATCTAATCTAATCACAGGCAGCAATTATGCGAACAAGTGAACATGGAATTAATAATAGTTGCATCATATTAAATGTCTTATATATTTATTAAGCTGTCACTACTTGCAGATTTAACAATCAAAATAAATCTCTCTGTACTTAACCATCTCACCTCTTCAGAAACTTCTAGCCTAATTACTCGGTCCAAAATCACATTGACACTTAGAAAATGATTGGAATAGAACTTGAGTGGTCTTTTTCAATTAAAATTGAATATTTTATGTACAAAATATTCAATTTGAGTGGAGAAATGGCCGCTCCAGCAGTATAACAAACAGGCCTTGACCATCACAGTTTTAGTCAACTGACTTTTTTAGGGTTTTACCCATATTATTTTGTACTATCAGTTTGTATGTTTATTAATCATAAACCAAGAGCATTCATAGTAAACCGAAATTCACCCTAGAACACCTCAAGAACTTATAGAACCCCATTGAAGAACACAATTACGGACATTGAACAATCGACACAAGATCTTACGTAGTTCGGCCATGCCTACGTCCACGGCAGGTTTCACTAGAGAATCAAAACTAAACAGATTACGAGATGAATGATGATAAGGTAATTAGCTAACAAGTTGCAAAACCAACTCATTTCAAAATGCATAAACTATAATATTCAGTTACATGATCAATAACCTTCATCAAACTTCAAGAAATTATTAAGCTGAACTTGCGATTTACTGAAACTAAAATCTTGCTCCAAAAACGTTCAACTAAAATCAACAATGATAAGAGTACAAACAGAAATGCACGCAACTGGTACGACCATTCGGCAGCATTTGCTTTAGCAAGAACTAATGTAAGACGCTTCATGTTCCTTTGAAGTGTCGATTTGGGAGCTTTGATGAACTATTGAGAATGAAGAAGACGAATTGTGGCAATGTCAAAATAGCCAAATTCATTTTTTTTTTTTTTTTTTTTGCTTAGAAGCTCTAAATCAGACAGATGACTGTAATTAGGAGACGTTGTTGCAATTGAAAAGAGGAATCTCAATATGAGCCGTTCGATCTCTATCAGTATCTTGTGATTTGAATGCGAACTTGGCTCAATTTAAATAGTAACAGGACTTCTATAGTCAGTTACACTAAGTGGTATACTGTTATTTACGATTTTAATAAGTCTCATAAAAGTTCTCTTATATTTAAAGAATTCGGAGAGATATCTAATTTTTGAGTAAGTTTTTTAAGAAACACACTCTAGATAAAGACATAGAAACATATTTTCTATATATTACATATTAATCCTAATAAAAAATTACTTGTCAAAAGCACCCAATTGCACCCAATCCAAGGACAAGAATGCAGGTCGGACTATCTATGATACGGGTCGATGTATATATATGCTATAAACTAGCAGAAAAATACCAATTCACCATTTGTTTATGTTTTTCTTTCTCTTACTACTTTCTCTCTCTATAATTATTCATAGAAACAGCTCTATTCAAACATAAATTCAACGAAAAAAATGTTACAACTCGATTAATCATCAACGTCAACATCTATTTCTTCAAGAATCTGCAGAAAAAATGTGAGCATAAAAAGGTTAGACATGATTCTTTTGAATTTGTGATTTTTTCCAATATTTTCAACCGATTTGATTGATAATCAAGTTATATAGTTGATATAATGATTGATTACATACTGAAACATAGTTAATTCATGTTTCAAATGATAAAAAAACAAATCCACATAGATCTGAAAAATCAAGTTCGAAAAATTGTAGATCTAGATATATTCATCTATATTTTTGTGATTTGATGGTAACTCATTCATGTTATTGTTGTTTATGAAATTACGAGGTGTAATTATGCTTGCACAAGGATCATTTATTGTTTTTATTCAAGATCTAACCTCAAAATCAACTCAAATCTGAAAAAAAAGAGAGGTATAAATTAAATGTTTCTATGTTTATTTTGTTTATGCTTTGTTCTCAAGAATAATATCTATATTTTCATTCAAAACCTGACGGTCGTTTTGTGCTATGTTTTTCTATACATTATTTTGCATTCTGTTTTCTACTGTATTTTTTATATTCTCATATATATGTACTATGATCTCACATATATATCCTAAGATCTCAACAATATCTACAATGCTTGCTTTGAAGTTAATGCTCATCATTTTTGTTGATGTTTATGCATTCACATTGTGTAATCGTGCTTCAATAAAATTTTAATGGTAATTCATTGATGTTATTGATGTTTATGCATTTAGAAATTGTAGTCATGCCTGCATAAGGATTATAGAGTGTTTTTATTCAAGATCTGACCTCAAAGATCAACTCAAATCTGAAAAAAAGGGTATAAAACGTTTCTATGTTTATTATGTTTATATAATGTTCTCAAGAATATTATTTATGTTCTCAGGAAATAATACATATGTTCTCATTCAAAACCTGACAGTCGTTTTGTGTTCTGTTTTTCTACACATTATTTTGCATTCTGTTTTCTACTGTATTTTCTATGTTCTCACACATATGTACTATGATCTCACATATATATACTATGATCTTAACAATATCAACTATGTTTGCTTTGATGTTAATGTTCATCATTTTTGTTGATGTTTATGCATTCACATGGTGTATTGAGTATATATACGACAAGCAAGTTGATGAAAAAATAAAGTAAAGGGAGGCAAGAGCATTGACGAAGAAGAAATATGTTTTGTTAAATACAACTTAACAATGAACAAATAGATGATGAACATGAAGTTGATATTGTTTTTGTTTTGCATATGTATGAATAGTAGTACAACATATAATCGAATGATACATGTTCAATCTTAAATAAAGTCTTGTTTTGTTTTTTTTGAGTTATTTTATATGTTGTGAGTAATCTATGATATCAAACCAAACACTATGATCTCACCTAAAAAACACTATGATTTCAACTAAAAAGACTATGATATCAAACCAAACATTATGTTCTTAGACTAAAAAACTATGTTATTAACTCAAAAACCTATGAAATCAACAAAACTAAACTATGATCTCAGCTAAAAATAAATTATGTAATCAAACTAAACAAATTATGATCTCAACTAAAACTGCTATGATATCAAAATAAAACACTATGATCCCAGACTAAAATATCAACTCAAAAAACTACGATATCAAACCAAACATTATGATTTCAACTAAAACAGTATGATGTCAAGATAAAAAAAGGACTATGATTTCAGACTAAACCCCTATAATCTCAACTCAAAAAGTTATGAACATGAAGTTGATAGCGTTTACTTTTTGCAGATGTATGAATAGTAGTACAACATATAATATAATGGATTGATATATGTTCCATTTTGAATATAATTTTTGTCATGATTTTATATGTTGTGAGTGATCTATGATATCAACTAAAAACACTATGATCTCATACAAAAACACTATGATACCAATTCAAAAGACTATCATATTAAACAAAACACTATGATATCAACTAAAACACACTATGTTATCAGACTAAACACAAACTATGATCTAAACTAAAAATATTATGATGCCGACACAAAACACTATGATCTCAACTAAAAAAGGGTATGATGTCAACACAAAACACTGTGATCTCAACTAAAAAAACAATATGATATCAACACAGTCTATAATCTCAATTCAAAAGGCTATGATCTAAAACATCGAGAGGATCTTTTTTCCTGATTTGTGAGAGGATTCGCGAAAAACACATGTTTAATGGCAAATTGCAAACTGATCCTGTTTCTAGTTAATTTAACTAAAGACCGTTTCTCCCAAGGCTTTGTGCTAATTTTAATACATGTAATCTAGTTTTTATATAAATAGCATGTGTTTTAGTTTTTATCAATATTTGTCTAGTTTTTCATGTTACATCTTTATGTTGTGCATTTGTGTTGAACCGCCTACTTTTAGTATGTATTGTCTAGTTCTTATAACATATTGTCTAATTTTGTAATTATATTGTCTAGTTTTATAAATGACATTGTTTAGTTTTATTACTTGTATATAAATTTAATTCTGTATAATCTATATTGTCTAGTTTTTACATTATATTGTCTAGTTTATAAAAGTAATTCTCTAATTTTTACATGGTATTAAAGTTACACTATTGGTTTGTTTTTATATTTTATTTTTTAGTTTTTATTTGATTTTTTTATGATGAATCCGGGTCAAAAAATCCACGAAAAATCATCTAAAGCCAAGTTAAAAAAAAAAGGTATAATCATCTAATTTTATATTTTAAAGGAGACTTTCAAAACTCTCTAAAATATAAGGATCTTTTACCAGGCAGACTCTTACGAATTTACTAAATGAGGATCTTCTTAGTGGATGCAATCCTTATGTGGTGCTGATTTTGTGGATTGTGGGTTGGAATCTTATTGGGATCCCTATTAGACTCATATTTTAGGCTAATTAGTCATCCTTCCTTAGATGAGTAAGTCGAATTCGTTTTGTAGAAGCTAGGGGTGTCCCAGTTACACTGTAAGCGCTTAAAGTTTAATCGAGTTTAATAAAACTAGCTAAAAATGTAGCTGGTAGCTGAAAAATTAACTGAAAATGTATCTAAAAAGTTAGTTTGTAGCTAAAAAGGTAGCTGGTAACTTGTCAGGTAGGTTTTTTTTTTAACAAGCTAACTTGATTCGCTTCTCAAACCAGCTAACTTGTTTAAAAAGCTATACGTTTACGTAACAAATTTTTTATTAAAAAGATCTCATTGAGCTGAAAAATTAATCGAAAAATTAATGTTAAATATGGCCAAAGCCAAATCAGTTCCTATTATTTCTTCATCGTTTTGAAATCAGTCATAACTCATAAATACACACCATGCATGTATTATTCACGTGAATGGCCTAAATTAAGGTTGAAGCTAGGGTAGGCGTTTGGGATGAAATATTGGAAAAATTCTGATTCTGAATAGTTTTATCCCGAAATTCTTGATCTGGAATATCCTAATTCCGTTTGGGATTTTCTTAATAGATTGAAATTACTTACTTGTGCTACAATTTTTATATCAACCATGGATGTTTTTGACTTTTGAAGCAAATTTAGTCTTTAAATTTTCTTGTTGGTTTAATTATAGTGGAATGACATGTATGATGATTTTTAAAGTTCGAATCAAATATCATATGTTGCTTATATTTATTTAAGAATAGTATAAAACAACTCAATATTTGAATTGGATGATGAACATGTATTAGGCTTATTTGGGATCCTGAAATCCTGAAGTCCCAAGTCCAAAAAAATCCCGAATCAAGCTTCTTGATTTTTTGGAGTCACGAATCCGATACATTGCCCCGGATCTGTCTGTTGTTGTTGGAACTGTTGTTGCCGCCAAACTAATCTGCTCCACGTACAGGTGGCTCACAGTTTGCCAAAATGCCTGATGTAAAGGCCTCTTGGTTCTAAAAAGAAGAACTTGGCAGGGTTCTCGTCTCGTCAACAACATCTGAGCTTTGTGTTGGTTATTTAGAAAGATCAGAGATATTTTAGAACACTCCACCAGCTTTCAGGATCCATGTTGGTCGACTTCTGGCATCAAAATTTATACTTGTCGCACGTATCGGTTTTATTAGAGGACACCGGACTGGAAAATATGGAACAAGTTTACGTAATGAGATTTATACACTAATAAAGAAGTCACAAGAGCTTCCTCCTGCGATGCGGACTAAATCTCTTCCAGTTCCTGATTTGAAGACTAAAAAAAAAGAAAGAGGTGGTGAAAAGTCCAGAAAGAGAAAAGAAAGATTTTCGAATACAAATATGAAAAAATAAGCGAATTAGAGTGTAGTGAGTAGCCGAAGAGAGTTCATTAGGCGATGGACTGGGAGTAGGGTATGGAATGCTCGGACAAGTTGGTAGTGGTAAATTACGTCATAGTAGGCCTGCTGAATGTTAGCCAAGAAACTGAAGCATATGAGTCATCTTGGAAGATCATAAACTTGTGGTCTTACTTCGAATTTGGCCTTCACGCCCGTGTATGAGATTGAGCTTTTGAATCCTCAGGCGAAGGTAGATGCCGGTGGTACTCAAAGTGAATCAGGGACTTTCTCAAGTATCAGGAGAACATAATCTTCAACATTATCGTCTAGATTTCTTCTTACAATGTCTGATATCCAATAATACTTCTAAATACTAACAAATTAAACTTCAATACTATTTTGTTCGATCTTTCCGTTTCTAGTGATCCATTATGTGGTTTATAGTATATGTAAGTCATTAGTCATTTGTGGTGTACATACTTGTTGCTATATATAGCAACGTTTTGTAATCGTTTCAGCTCAACAATGAAGTTGTAGTATTTCTTCTTGTTTTACTTTTACCCATTTAGTCTATTCCCGACCGTAACTCCTCCATCTCTCGTCTATTTGTAGACAGTTAATCATTGGTAGAGGAATTAGGGTTGGGAAGAGACGGAATGAGGGGTAACAGATGATGTTCCCGATTCATGTGAATGGCAATATTAGCAAGAAAATGTTTATATATCCCTAAAGAGCTTTGTTGTTCGCGGACGATGTTCCTGATTCATGTAAATACTAATGAAATCAAACTAAATCACACCAATTGTGCAAACAAGTATTCGAAATTGAAAACTAAGAATAGTATTCCCTCTCCTTTTTAACACATATTCACCCTTTGACCGCATGACCAACCACCTCATGTCGAAAAACTACTCGAGGGATCGGGGCAAAATGAGTTCAATAGATGCGCAAAGATTGATCATCATGAACCAGATGTATAACTATTGATCATGAACCAGTTCACACTTAAAAGAACTGACTCTCTTTAAGTTCTTGCACCTCTATCATAACCAAAACTCCACCCAACACCTTCCAACAGAGGCCATGAAATCTAACCCTTAAACCAACCAAGATTTAAAATCATAAACAATGGTTCATGTAATTGCATTCCATGTTTAATTAATACGCCTTTATGCTATTCACTTTTACACCCAACTAGTATTTATAGAACCAATACTTCAGCTATACTATGCAACAGAAAAAAGCTAATTCTAGCTTTGTTACAGACAAGTACCATACTCAACAATGGGAAGTGAAGAAACCATGCAATTCATACCTAAAGCCGTAACTGGAAAGGCTGCCATTTTGGCCCTCGGAAAGGCTTTCCCTCACCAGCTTGTCATGCAGGACTTTCTCGTCGATGGGTATTTCAGAAACACCAACTGTGACGATCCTGACCTGAAGCAGAAGCTCACTCGACTATGTAAATCTTTCTTTCTTTACTAACATACTATTTCCTTGTGCTATGATACAGTTTCTAGAGAGGATGAAGAAATCAACAGTAGAAACTACGTAAAATATATGCATGATAACATCAAAACAGAAACAATTTTCTAGTCGTACATTGTACGGATCATATGTACCACAAGTGTAAACCATGATGGGGATGTAATAGGTGCAAAAATATTCACGGTGAGTCATGGTATGTCCCTCTTCTTTAGAGGATCCACTACGCCTCGAAAAGGACCAAAACACATGATTTGCAAAGAGAGGGATAACGTGTCCACTAGCATGCAAGCATTAGCTACTGACCATACATACAAGTATCTGCCAGACTGCCAATAGTAATTACTAATTCTGATACAACTGTACTGATATGAATCTCACAGGCAAGACAACCACTGTAAAAACCAGATACGTCGTGATGTCAGAAGAAATCTTAAATAAGTACCCGGAGCTAGCAACTGAAGGGCATCCCACCGTGAAGCAAAGGCTAGACATATGCAACACGGCAGTCACAGAAATGGCAATCGAGGCCTCAAAATCTTGCATCGGCAAATGGGGGAGGCCAGTTTCAGACATAACTCATGTGGTCTACGTGTCCTCAAGTGAAGCTCGACTCCCAGGTGGAGATCTTTATTTGGCAAAGGGGCTGGGCCTCCAGCCTGATACCAGAAGAGTCATGCTCTACTTTTCAGGCTGCTCAGGTGGAGTGGCAGGCCTCCGAGTAGCCAAGGACTTGGCCGAGAACAATCCAGGAAGCAGAATTTTGCTTGCAACTTCAGAAACTACTATAATTGGATTCAAGCCACCAAGTATTGACAGACCTTATGATCTAGTTGGTGTTGCATTGTTTGGAGATGGGGCTGGAGCCATGATCATAGGGTCAAACCCTGACTTGAGGGTCGAAAGGCCCCTTTTTGAACTGCATACAGCAATACAGCATTTCTTGCCAGACACAGAGAAGATTATTGAGGGGAAACTTACAGAAGAAGGGATAAGTTTCAAGCTGGAGAGGGAGCTACCTCAGATAATTGAGGACAATATCCAAGATTTCTGTGTTAAGTTAATGGGATTTTGTGACTACTCTGAGAAGGACTATAATAAGCTGTTCTGGGCTGTTCATCCTGGTGGGCCGGCAATTTTGAACCGGTTGGAGAAAAGGTTGGAGCTTTCGCCTGAAAAACTGAATGCAAGTAGGAGAGCTTTGGCTGATTATGGCAATGCGAGCAGTAATACCATTGTGTATGTTTTGGAGTACATGCTAGAAGAGGGAAAGAAAGCGAAGAAGGAAGAGGCTGGTGATGAGTGGGGATTGATGCTCGCATTCGGGCCTGGAATTACATTTGAGGGGATTCTAGCTAGGAATCTCACAGCATGAACTGTGTGAAAAGTTGAGATAGTTGAGATAGTTGAGATGATTAGAGGATAGTTCTACTAGTTATATACAGTGATACAGAAATACTGCAAGTCATGTCTTTCAAACTCATGATTACTTCGAATAATAATCATCAATAAAACTATATTGCTATGAAAATGACAGAGCATTCTTACTTATGCTGCTTACAGACCAGTTTTAATGCAACTATTGCAATTCAACCTATCTCTGCAACTCAAGAAATACAGAAGACTATAAGAGCTAATGCTGAATATCATTGGTACTTCACAACACCTCAATCAGAGTATTTAATTTCCCAGATTTTTTGTGCTAGAATCATAAATCAAGGACAGTTAACACCAATAACGAGACTAACCACTCAATTGGACCAAATATACTCGTAAGAAAGATAAAACAAGCAAGGAGCGAGCCTTACAGGTGGGAAAAGGCATAAAGAAAACACGACAACAGAGTAGGAGCCAAAGCTAGTATGAGTAGCTAGGGAAGGTAAGCCTCCTACTAACTACAGAGAAACCATCATAACTTCTCTTATTTTTTATTTTATTTTTTGTAATTCGTAACGTTAGATCACGGAGGAGCACCATCTCCATGCCAGTTAAATACCCTATAACTAAAAGAAGATGGAAATCATACACCTATGGAGTCAATTTAATCCTAATCCCACAATCCAGAAGTAAAGCATTGATAATTTCAGATAACAGAAAAAAACAGAAGGTTCACATAAAAATGCTCAAAAAGAGTACAAAGGCAAGTGCAGAAATGGGTAAAGGGTGAGATTCCCACCACATAAACTCAATGACTTTCAGAATTCTGCTCATTAACTCAAAGATGAAATGTGCAAAGTGAAGTTCCTACCCAAAGTATAGGTACAGTTGTGTCGATATCAACACAGGTAAGTTGAGCTACTTAGATATCCAACTACTGAACAGCCATTCCACCACCTTTTGCACAAAGTACAACGAGTGACCAAGTTGAGATCTGTAGTGTACGAAGAACCACTGAATAGGGTTGTCAACTACTAATTACACCACTCCACCTGGAAGACGCAAAACAAGCTGACCTCCAAACACACTGCAGATAAAAAAAAACATGGTTACGACTTTAACAAGTTACAAGGATAGACATGAATCAGCAGTGGGTAACAAGAATGTGTACACACCTCTTAACATAGTAATAGCAGAAGTCTGCCAAAATGAAGGTCTGAACTATTTCTGATATGAGAACCATTGAAGGCCACAGCCCGTAACCCAATGCAACAAGGAGATGACCACGACTATCCAATACCTGAAAATAGCATAAAGGGTAAACAACGATGCTACTACATAACACAAATAGACCGAGATCTCTACGACTTGATATCATAGTAAGGGTGGTTTCTCTATTGAAGATAAGTGAGTCACTTTGATGCTTTTTTCTCCTAATCCTAGTTGAAAAGACGGACATCCATGCATAAAAATATTCTTGCAGACAGGCATTCCAACAGACC
Organism: Plantago elongata; assembly: GCA_036897095.1. Classification (NCBI taxonomy): domain Eukaryota; kingdom Viridiplantae; phylum Streptophyta; class Magnoliopsida; order Lamiales; family Plantaginaceae; genus Plantago; species Plantago elongata. The sequence goes on from JAYMSP010000541.1 coordinate 11,084, forward strand.
TTCAAACAATATCTGTGGTTGTTGATTAGACGTGCTCTTGTAATATCTTATCATTAATGAAAGTCTTATCATCGAAATCAGGTTAAAACACATTTTCATTGTAGTGACAGCTAGCTTTCATTGAAATGAACTAATATATCAACAGGCTTACCAAAATTCCTGGTGTAAGTTAAATCGATACAGATTCACATGGCTGAGTCCTTAAAACAGCAGTGGATGTGACAAATCTAAACATACCGTGACACACATTGCAATTTACATTTCACAGTATACATACAAACAACAGTATAACAAGCTAGGTTATCGAAGACGATTAAAAATTCCAGTTCAGCCACTCAAAGGTAAAACAAACAAGTAATCATACAGAACCACCTTGGTATATGCCCTAAAAATTTCTTCAGGTCATATATGATTACATGATGCAAAAATATTGCAGTCCGCCAACTTAGAATAGTACTTATGAATACTCAGATAATGTGCATGCTAAGTTGGAGCAGCAAACCTGAAGAACCCAGTGAGCGCAACTCAAAAACCTTGCAACACCCAGAGCAAATACATAATGAGCCGTGAATGGTTCGACAATCTGCAAAAGTTCATGTTTTCATCAATTACTAGTGAAAAGTTCATGACAACTGACAAGCACATAAATATGCATTTAAAAAGGGTAAATCTCAAGTGAATTTCCACCTTTGTATTTTGCATGACACGCAGTTGAGGTAGCACAGAAACAGCTTCCAGGTAAACACAGAAAGCCCAGGCAATCCTATTGACAATGTTATGTGAGGTAGATGGATGGATTACCAAAGCTAATACAGCACAAGGAATTGCCTGCATATATAAACTATTATCAATTTCTGATAACCATAACATTTTGACAAGTTGCTGTGGGTCCACTATAAAATTATTTCTAAAAAAATAAAAAGATGCATTTAATTGCATGGATCAAACTGCAAGATGTAATAAGATCCTCGAACAAGTAGAAGTAAAACAAGAGGATCTATACATAGAAACTTACCACGTAATATATTGCAAAATTGTCCTTGTCCTCCATATAGCTTGATCTAAGTTTAAACCGAATCATATAAATGACCCATAAGGTTGTAGCCAGGGTGGCCATGTCAAGTACAGTGTGTATATCGTATTCCATTACAAAACTACAGTACAACCTAACAGCTAGAAACATAGCTGTTAACTCCTGGGTTTTTAATGATAGCCCTGCAGCAAAATCAGTGAAAGAAAACTAAAATGAGAAGTTAAGTACACATGATAAGCCATGATATCGATTATAAAAAGGTTGCACACGTAATTCAAGCTTGCTGATATTGCAAGGGACATGGAGCACCAACACAATATCAACCCAAGAATGCCAAAGAATTTCCTTCAGCAAAACAAGGCATGGTAAAGAAACCAACAATCGACCATTTCTAAAGAATCATAAAAAAGGAGACTGGTACTCCATTCATACTTCAATTATTAATATTTGTTTCAATTCACCAGCCCCTGCTACCCTTCACTATGTTCCACGGTTCACTGCAATACCGTACAGTCATCTAGATCCATTGTTCAAGGCAACATCTCTAACTATAATAGAATAGACAAACAGGCAGGCAAAAAACACATCACACCACATGCTGATCAAGAAAACAAGTGAAGGAACATGTGGAAGTAATAGAAGCATAGACACATCTAGAGGGAATTCATTCAAAATTTCAAAAAATGAAGAAACAACCTTTATATATGCCACACAGCTGCATAGTCCATACATATACCAAAAACGATTACTTTTTCCAATTGAATAAGGCAGAAAGTCCACATTACTTAATCCATCAAGATGAAGGTAGCAAGCACAAAGGTAAACACACATTCTCAGTCCAAAACACAGAAAGTGTCAGTATAGCAGAATGAGCACTATCTATCAAAAACTCAAAACCCCAGCCCAGCCCCAGTTCTGGAATAATAATTAATAACAACAACAACAACAAAAAACTCCAAAAATTCCAAATAATTGATACAAATGCAATCTTTATCGACAAGCCTCGTAAGATTCAACCAGTAGCAAATTATAAACATCAAGCTAGCTTCACCAAGTGACTGTTTGGGATGCAACTTGAAAACTAGGGGATTAAAACGACACAAGTTGTCTCCTTAATCAATTTGTAAAAAGAATGCAAACACAAAAAATGATTACTTTTTCCACTTTAAATCGGCACAAAGAAGTCCACACTATCTAATCAACCAAGATGAAGGTACTAAGCGCACACCTAAACCACATTCTCAGTCCAAAACACCCAAAATGGTCCATATAGCAGAATGAGCATAATCTATCAAACCCACAAAACCCCAGCTCCAATTCTCATCCATCAACAACAAAACAAACTCCACAAGTACCAAACTCTTAACAAAAACACAATCTTTTCCACAACCCACATAACATTTCCAACCACTAGCAAACTACAAACATCAAGACACCCCCTTTAACACAAAAACACACACTACCACCAATCAGCAAGCTCAAAATTCAAACACAAATGAAACCAAAACGAAGCCGTACCAGCACAAGTTTTCTCCTTTATCAATTTGTAAATAAGAACACAAACACCAATGGAGTGAACGGCCTCAGCAGCAACGAAAAGATTGTCGTGGTCGTGAACGATGGCACGGAGGAGGACGAGGGCCGCCATACCGCTGATGACGGCGAGGAAAGCTTTAACCTTTGGTGGCTGACGCCGAACCCATGACAATACGGCTTGGATCGGCCTCTTTGGAGTCCTCATAGCACAATTCTTGTTCTTGATTGTTTGATTTTCTTGTGTGTGTTTGGTTTGGTGGTTAATTTGATTTTCTTTGTCTCAGGAAGAATGTGGGAAGAAAAGGTTGCAATTAGAAGCTTCACAAGGTCAAAAGGGTTTCTTAGGATTGATTGTTGATTTGTTGTACTAAGATAACATATTAGCTACTTTATTGTCATTAAGAGGATTGGGTAACCAAATGGAGAGTTCATTTTATTATTACAAAATTGAAATTAGAAAATTAATAAATGAGGAAAATCGAATGTGTAGAATGTAACGTTTGGTAGGAAGACCGATAAAAAATAAATGAGAACATTTCGTTCTTAATACGGCTTTGATATGCCTCTTTGGAGTCGTTGTCCTCTCCTTCTTACTTTTGCTGTGGGTGTTTGATTTGGTGTTTGTTTGATTCCTTTCCGTCAAATATAGGAAGAGAAGATGGCAATTGAAAGCTTTGCAAGGTTAAACAATTCTTCAAAACTTAATTATTATAATAAAATACAAGTAACTACTTTATTATCATTAGGAGGGTTGGGTAACCAAATTTACATTGTTAAAAGTGGAAAATAAAACTATAAAAAAAAGAAAAAAGTAAAATAAGTTAAATCAATTAAAACCGAATCTAATTCCAGTGAATAAAAGTAAAAATCTACTTAAACTTCTCAAAATCATGAAAAGGGACCTCTATTAGTGGGGTGATCATATTTATCAATATATAATAATGTTTTAATATAAAATAATATTTTAAAGTATTCATTTTATATCATTATATATATATATATATATATGAATAAAAAGTCGTATTTCTTCTCACAAAAATATAAAATTTATCAATTTTTTAAGATATTCCTCCATAAGACTGCTCATTGATCTTTGGACATTACATTATTTTATCATTAACTCCAACACTGATATCGAAAATATCACATTACTTAAGCACTAACTCTTTTATTCTAGAGACAGATTAATGAGATAGTTGGAGATTTTTTATTTTCACTTAAATTTTATATTAATTTTGATATAAAAGTGTAGGGGTTGTTTGGGAAAGCATATAAATCAGCCTATTTAGCTCGATGAACAATGATTTGGCCTAAAATACATTTTAAATACCTTTATTTCAAACACAATTTCACCAAAATCCAAAAATATACATTCAAACTCTATACCAATCAGCCCCGTAATTATTATGTGTTATTTTAATTGTACGAAAATTAAAAATTATATAGTGTATATTAAAATTCACTTATGAAATTGATAAAAGAGTAAACCGGTATTTAGTATAACCGGGCAACTGATAAACCCTAAACCTCTGTTTCTTCTTCTTCTTCTTCCTCCAAACCTCTTCAATTCTCACCACCTACTATGGCGAAAGAACACACCAAGAAGAAGCAGAAAAGGAAAACCAGAACCGAAGATGAACCCCTACAAGGAGAACCTTCTAAAGCTCCCCGTACAATAGAGAAAGAAGCACCAAAAGCCCACCTTGACGATGTAAATTCCCCATGGAGGAATTTGCAGCTGGTTTTATTCCTCAGGGACAAATCCAAGGACCTTACAGAGTACGTCGTAGTGTCAATTTCTGTTCTTTTCTCAATTGGTGTCAGTGTTGAGCTAAAGACGAGCAAATATTGGAAAAAGATTCGATTTTTAGTGTAAAGATTAGATTTTTAGTTTATTTTTATGATGTTTTATTGGTTGCTTCACTTTCTATTGCTTCATTACTTGCTTTCTAAGTTACGGGCATTGCTTCCGTGGTTTATGATAAGAGAGTTTCTTATATGCTTTGCAGGAAGATAGGTTTGGCTTTTGAGTTTGTTGAGTCGGGAATTAACGTCCCGATGAATGATACTGACCGGCCCAAGCAAGTGGTGGATATGTCAAGGGCACTAGTTTCCATGAACAATTGGGTTCAGAAGGTATTGTTTGATTCTGACAAGGGGATGGGAGCTAAAGTAACGGAAGATCTGTTTGAGACTCCGGGTCCGTGTTTTGATATTAGATGCTGGAAGATTTTACATTTCTGTCTGGAAGAGTCGAAGAAACTCCGCCTTTCACTGGCTTGTCACAAGGACTTGTTAGGTGTTATTCGTCGCATTGTGGCAGATGCACTGGTTGCTGTAAAAGATGTGTCTCTGTGCTTTGAAGGAAATGTCTCAGGGAAACGGATGGAATTATATAATGTTGTCCTCGATTGTATCGTATTGGTGTTCACATTCCATGGTGGAGTAGCAAATGTGGATTTAGACTCATGGATATGTCTCATGGAAGAAGTGCTTGGGCTTATTGTGAATGTTCATGTGGATCAGCATGCTAACAGCCAGTTTGACAAATTTGTCTTGCAGCTAACATGTTACTTGCTTGAGCCGTTTTCTAAGTTCTTGAGGGTTCATCTGACAGATAAAATAGGATTCCGTAAGTTTATTGACAAACTTCTTGAGCCTCTGATGCACTTGCTATATCATCTACGTTCAAATTCTTTTCCAGATAACAATGAGGTATACGCAAATTTGTCAAAATTGGTTGAAGACGTTTTAGCTCAGGGTCTGTTTCACTCAACTCACATTGATGGTTTTCTTAGCTTACAGAGTTCTACTAAATACAGAAATTCTTCAGATGCTGCAGCTAAAGTGGAAAAATTGGTAAATAAAAGTTATCATAAACACCTATTTGATAAGGTGGAGAAGATAGTGTCTGAGAAGAAAGGCTTGGCAATGGCTGGGCTGGGTTATATGCTTCACTTATTTGTCAGATGTGCTATAAAACATAAGGGAGCTATGGTCAATGGAGTAGTCGCTGGAGATTCTGATAGCCGTCCTAGTAGTCATGTTCTCGTAAACCCATTTCCTGGAGGAACTGCAGTTCTGCAAAAGAAACCAGGATACCCCAATATGGATGCAGAACTGCGGAAGTCAATCTTTGATTATTTTGTGAAGATTATGGAATGTCTTTTAGCTGATGTAAATAAATACCTTGAGCTTGACATGGCGGCAGAAGATATATTGTTGCATGCTGTCAGTACTCTAAGATCAATCAGTAACTTACTTGCTAGTTTAAATGATGACAAAATATATTTAAGAACAGAGGACCTCTCTGAAGGGGCGTTCAAAAACTTTCTGAGTTTAATCTATGTTACGATCATGTCATTTTCTACTAGAATCACTCATATACAAACATCAAAAATTGAGTCAGATGAAAGTTCATGCAGAGATCTTCTGATCTCTGCAAGGAAGGAGCTCATTGCCACAGTACATAATTTATTAGATATTGAATATGAGGTTGTTGGTGATGATCTAGAGAACCTATGGACTATGGTCTTCTCTTCTGTTGCTTGCAGCTTTAGTTCGACTGATTTGGATGAGCCCCTGCTGTTCCCAGTTATATTGAGCCTGGGATGCAAGCTTATTGATCTTTACAGCGAGCTTCGGCAGGTTGGAGTCAATTTGTTTTAAGTTTTCAGTTTTCACCTTTATAATTGTGTAGTTATGTTTGCTCAAAGCGTAAAACATTGTCTACTACAACGAAGATATGACTTTTCTCTGATGCACGACAAAGATTTTTTAAGCCTAAAGTTTAATGTAAGTGTATCATAATGCTCACACGGTACGATGTAAGCTACCATCTGTTATTAATTATAAGCAATAATTTTGTTAGTTTCATGAACTTTGATAAAATAATACAAAGTTCTTTTTCTTTCTTTTGTGTGCATTGCTGCAATTAATTATAGATTTATTTATTTTTTGTTAATTTCTTCTTTTTCCTTTTAGTTTTTGTTGCTGTAAGAGTATATACATCAGATTTCTAATTATATATTTAATAGTGTAGGTGAATTCCTCTTTATTTGCTCTGTGTAGAGCAGTGAAGAATACCACAATACTTCTCGGGAACAGTGTGTGCATCACATCACTCTCCTATTCAAATTCATTGAGCAAGCTGTTGTGCTCTTCGGGATTTAGGCTTTCCCTCAGCAACGCTATTAAAGTCATACCAGAGGGGCAAGCAGCTGGATTGGTTAGGCAGTTGAACTCAGAGATAACAGAATCATTGGAGTGGATAACTTTGGAGCATCATATTGCCCATCTGTGTGAAGGTTCACATTCATACCCTCATAAATCTGATTTTCGCCGTTCTTGTCTGCAAGCAGAAGTCCTTGGTAAGGTGTTGTCTGACATGTATACAATCATTTTAGACTCGGTCTCAGTGAGTTCTGGCAATAGTTCTCTTTTTTGTGCTTCTTTGGTGAATCTTATCAAGTCTGTACGCCCTAGTGCGAGTAGGTTGATTTTGGCACTACCAAACCGTACTGACAAATTGTCTGCTGGTGTTGATGGACAAAGTTCGAGTAAGAGGATTCAACATGATAATATGTCGACATGCTGGATCCTTGTGTTCCTACTCCGTTTGTTATTGTCCTGCAGATGCTTATTCCAGCAGATCATCAGCCTTATGCCTCCGGATGCTTTGAAAAAGAAGTTGGGAGTAATAGACGATTCTTTCACAGCATACTCTTGGAAGGATTGGATGGAAATGTCCGGTTGTGCTCAAGAAGGATTTTTTACTTGGACTCTCCTGCCTTCAGTCCCACTTCTAAGTATTTTAGATTCAGTTTCAGATATTTATATTCAGGATTCTGTTGTGATTTGTCCACCCCTGGCCTATGTATTGCATGCCATGGCTCTCCAGAGACTTGCTGATTTGAATTTGTTAGTTAAGTCTTCTGAATACATGCTTCAGTGGAACCAAACGCTGTGTCAGAAAGAGTTGAAAGAGACTGGTGAATTATCATCTTATCGTAAGAGAACCAGGAAATGGAAGAATTGTGCTGCAAACATGAAGCAAGAAGCTGCAGATCTGACAAAGTTCATTCTAAGATATATTTTAACTGTGGATAAGGACCAGATATATCGCCCCTCATTTGATGGTGCATTTGATGGCAAAATCTTTCTTGGTCTGCGTGATTATAGCAGTCCAGATTTTGCTGTAGGTTACCTGGATTTAAAGTTTTTGCCATTAACACTGTGGTGGATAATTTGTGAAGACATTGATCTTTGGTGCTCTCATGCTGCCAAGAAGGACATGAAAAAGTTTCTTACAATTCTAATTGAGGCTTTCCTTTCATGTGAAAGTGACAAAATCGTCCATATAGATATCTGTAATGCTGATAAGGCGGGCTTCCTTAAAAGAGTTGCTGCACATCAAATTGCACTGAAGTTTCTGAGCTACACCATCACACATGAACAAAGAGTAAGAGTTTTGCCTTTTTTTTAAATATATATTCCTTACAGAAGCAAATTTTCTACTTATGATCCTTGTTCTTTCACATATGCTTCTCCTTGAAGAGGATCTCTTTCAAAAGTCGAGCTTCATAAAATATTATTTCATGATAAAGATCTAGATGCTATTTGAACAAGCAAAATTTAGCTGTCAATAAGTTATTCTGACATGTGCAAGACATCAACTATTTGTAAATAATCAGAAAAACTATACATTCTTTTGAGCTTGCGAGATCATAACTGTCTTAGACATTGAGAATTCAAGAGGAGCATCTCCTAGTGTAATCACACCAGCACATCATGATTTTAGGTGTAATAGCATAAGTGAACATCGGTTTTATAAAATAGCAGTTAATCAATATTTCATTTTTATATTCTAAATTTGAGTTGCTACAAGGTTTCAGCTGAATCACTGGAAATCAGGTAGTAAGGAGATGAAATTGCACGCAATGGTGGGTGGAGGGGATGGAAGTGTAGAATTTTGAAAGCTCGATGCTTATAATATACTTGATGACACATTATCTTAATGCTGCTTACCTTCATGTTTGAGGACCAAATCCATGTTATCTTAATTCGTGGCTCTCCTTTGTTTATTGTCATTGGTTGCTTGTTTTATTGTTCTTTCCGGTCATGTTTTCACTTTTGGTAATCTTAGTCCATCCACAGATATATGGCATTAAGGCTCTGCAAAGTCCTTCAGGATTCAGTGTTATCTGTATGTGCTTCTGGAGTTGAATTGAGCAAGTTACCTGATTGGGCTGGCGTCATGTCTGCTCTTGAACCTGTACCTGATGTGGGAAGTGGCAAGTTAACATGGTTGAAGCCAAATATGGTGCCAACTAAGTTTCATGCAAGACAAACTAGCCCAGAGTTTGTTAGATGTCAATGTTTGCTTGCCCTTGTGACACAACTGCCTAGAGAATATCTGAGTTCAAGATCATCATCATTGTACATTACCTGCGTTCTCAACCTTGAGAGGTAAGAGTGGCGTTCTTCCACCTTTGTTATATTTCGATGATATACATCGCTATATTCCGGTTGACATAAATATTAACTGAAGTAAACTTCCCCAGCACGCCAGCACCTTATGTACAGGGTCCAATCTGTCTTTCCAATTACCCTTTTAGACTAAGTTGTTGACTACTTTTAAGTAATTTGTGGACATTTGACATATCTACAGTCTCAATTAACTTTTTCTCCTCTGCCTCCTGGTATTCTCTAAACATCGAGTAAATTTTGCCTCTGTATTTCAGGCTTCTGGTTGGCATCATGTTAGGTTGGTACGACGCATCAGGCTCACCCAGTCTTTATGAGATCCTCCAATTGTTCGTGTCCTGTCGAAGGGTTTTGAAGTTTCTAACTACAGCTTGTTGTATAAATATGCCTGTGTTGCCCTCTGCACTCTCTGAAAGCTCCTTTCCTCTGTTATGGCTCCTAAAGTCATTGTCTGTAGTCGTTGGATTTCAACGTTCACTTCCTGAAGAGATTGTTTTTGAAGCAAAAATTGCAACACATTCACTGATGGACCACACCTTTAATATATTCCAGACAGTAAGTAGATATTGGTTTAAATGCTCAGCCAGATCATCTAAGAAGCTTCGCAGGAAGAGAAAACGATTAGGTTCTGACATTGTGGAGTCAGACGCATTACAAAACGATCATCATGTCGGTAACAACTCGAAAAATTCCTTTCAACTAGTGGAAGCAATAAGCGAACAAATTCAAATCTCACTTAGTAGTTTTAAGGATGCGCCTCATGGCAGAAGAGTAGAAAGCTCAGCTGGATTTTATGAGGTGAATAAGTTGACATCCATACTAGCTTGCTTTAAGGGGGTATTGCAGGGCCTGGTTTCTGCATTTGGCAGCAAAAATGTAGTTGATGGTAACACCCACATAAAGAACTCAAGCTACCTTGTGGAACAGACCAACATAGATCCATGCTTAGCATCATGCCTAGAGTCTGTAACTTTTCTTCTCAAGGCTTTCTTCCTTGAGAATGATCACACTCTCAACTTGACAATATGTGGTGGGGATACATCAGGGTCAAGAGATGCTTCATTTGGTGGCTGTGATGTATCTGATGATGCTTCCAACAAAGAGGATATGATCCATGCCGACAAGGTAATACCCTCTAATATACAGGAACTTGAATCTTTTAAAGCTGAGGTTAGAACAGTGAGAAAATATTTGAGGAAACCGTTGTTAATGAAAGTGGTGAGTGGTGAAAACGCCGAGGCTGCTTTGTCTCTTCAGCAGCTGTTTTCTGCCTGTTCAGCTATTATGAGATTGAATTTGCTGACTGGAGTGACCCTTTCTCCGGGCTTATTTCCTATTGCAGTAGGCATTTCTGAGTTTCTTCTGTTGGAGTTTGCGAGCAGCTCTGAAATGCCACATCTATTAAACTTTTATTGTTTAAATGCGGCAATGGAATTTCTTGAAGTGTTAGGTAGTTACTGTCCACTGATCGATCCTATATCATCCAGAGACTTTTATGCTGAGCTTGTCGATTTACACATAAAAGCAATTGGAAAATGCATATTATTACAAGGGAAGGAAGCCAAGGTGGCTTCCCATGAGACAGGTTCGACCTCCAAGATGCAAACTAATGGTGTAGAAACGTGTTCTGTTACATTAAGTCAACTGGCTGAGTTTAAGCGAAGGTTGAGGATGTCGTTTGCAACATATGTCAAAGAATCGTGTGAATTGCATTTACTATCTGTCATTCAGTCTGTGGAGAGAGCTTTGGTTGGGGTTCAGGAAGGTTGCTCAACAAGTTATAAAATAGTTATCAATAGTCCATATATAGGAGAGGTTGCCTCCTTTGTTGCTGCTGGCGTTGATTGCTTAGATCTAATTCTTGAATTAGCAGCAGGTAATTTTCTCAAATTTATGCTTCTAACACCATTCATAATTTGTTTGCTCCGTATCCTGCTGCAACATAACACAAGTGACCTCTATTATACCCTTGTTAAAGTGGCATGCGGAATCCACTCTGGCAACTTCATTTGCCTGGAGGGGTGTGAAGTGATACAATGTGAAAATCTACACTGAAATTAGTGGTTTGACCGCAGAAAAAAAGGATGTCCTAAATTATACTCTAATATAACCAATTAAGTTATAAATTCAAGAGGACTAATGTTTCATTGGCTTGAGAGCCAGTACATCTAATATCCAACATAGTTCTGTGGTTTATTTAATATTTGATTGACATTTTCTTTTGTTGCAGGCAATAAACGTTTTAGTATGATCAAAGGCCACATTCAGAGCTTTGTTGCTTGTCTTTTCAATGTCATACTGCATTTACAAGCTCCTTCTGTCTTCCTTGGAGATGTTAATTGCACTCAAAGTAATGCTGGCCCTGATCCTGGCGCAGTCATTCTCATGTGCATTGGAACGCTGGCAACAATTTCTGGGAAACCCACTTTCTTTCAGATAGAAATGGGCCAAATATCTCAGACGCTTCGTGTACCTGGGGCACTATTTCAACAATTTCTCCATCTTCAGCTTCCCAGCTTTCCTTTTATAACCTCAACTGGAATTACCAAAAACAGTAGTGCTGTAGATAAGAAGTTCTCCATGGAGTTATATGCTGGATGCTGCCGTTTATTATGTACTGCCATTAAACATCATAGCAAGTATGCTGCATCTCTATCCACAGTTTTGATATTTGCAACCTGTTATAATTTTTATTTTATTCTCAAAAAAATTCTTCTTAGAATCAATCTCACTGTCTCCCTGTTTGATTCACAGTGAGTCTCGTCAAAGCATTGCTCTTCTTCAAGATTCCGTCAGTGTCCTGCTTCATTGCCTGGAGATTGTAAATACTGATCCAGCTGCTGGAGGCCATGGTACTTCAGCATGGGAAGTACAAGAGGCTGTTAAATGTGCCGCTTGTTTACGACGAGTTTATGAAGAGGTGCTTTTCTATTTACTAGTTTCATCTAGTTTCTTTGCTGCTTGTTTGAAATCTCGTCTGCTATGAGGCTTGTTTCATACTGCATGCATTTCTGTTGATGCAAACTTCGGCACCAAATGTGATAGATGGGGTGATTGCTGATTTTAACTTTTAAGTCTATGTTTGTCGCTCTGCCTGGCCTAAACTATTGGTTTCAATGCATTTGATTTATGCTTATATCGACTTTTGCAGGTATGTGTGGACTTGGTGTATATTTGTTGCGGCGATACTAATAATCTTTTTTATTACTAATAACATAAATGGTAAACGTATGAACAATTTGGAGGTTGATAAGCAATTCCAGATAACTTGATCTTGATCTTCGTTAAACTGATTTTTTTTTTTTTTTTTTTTGCATATTGCTAATGCGTATGGGTGTTGCTTCATGTCACATTGGACCCATTCAAATTTGATTATGTTTTTTTAGTCCAAAATTTTATGGGACTTGCTAATATGCAGTTCGTTTCTGTTATCTTGTTTGGTATTTAATACTGACACCATCTTTCCTTTTCTAACCAAAGCTGCGGCAGCAGAAGGATATATTTGGACAAAGCTCATATTTATTTTTGTCTAGCTACATTTGGGTTTATTGTGGGTTTGGGCCGGCCAGGCGTGGTATTATAAGGTAATTCCTCTACCCTTCTCTATTATTGTGACCGAGTTGTTTGTTGCCACTTATTCATGGTCGGAGGATGACAACTTACTCTCTGTTTGAATTTCCCAACTTTAGGGAAGTAGATGAATCTTTGAGGCCTGGCATATATGCTTTGATAGACTCCTGCTCTGCTGATGATCTTCAACTTCTTCACACAACATTTGGAGGTAAGCTATCAAGTCGGCTTTTATCTCTTCATGCCAAGTAAAATCATTAGTTTTCTTACCAAATGTGTAACTTGTGCTCTTTTGTTCTGTTAATTTCCCTCTCGTCTCTGTAGAGGGTCCTTGCAGAAGCACACTTGCAACACTGCAGAATGATTACAAAAATAACTACCAATACGAAGGGAAAGCTTGATTTCAGCCTCGAGTTCTCTGCAGAGAGTTGCCGAGCCATACAGTTTTGGACTAAGGCGAAGGAGGACAGCTCGCTCCAACTACCTACGAAGTTGAAGTGCTGGGTGATATTATTGATCGAAGAGACACGATGCACGGTGCGGCCTGCGGGACCGCGGGTCAAGATTTGAGTTGGGTTTCGGTGTAATTGTTGATGAGTTGAATTAGCATGCAGGAATCCCTTTTGAACCCTTTTTTTTTGCTATTCATAAACTATTTTTAGCCCACTTGTGATAAAAGGAACATTGAAGATGTATGATAAAATGTAAAGTGACGGTATTATAGACTTGGTTTTATGCTTAAACAATGATTAAACCATTTATGTAATGATGCTTGATTGAGATCTCTGGTACTCTTTGTCATAATGAACTAATAGCTTTTGTACAAATGGACCAATGGCGCCTTTACTAGTGGAATGAGTATTGATCATTATTCCACTAAACACAACCAAAACAAATAAATAAAGTACTAATAAAAGCAAGAAAACAAACTCGTGTGGGTCTCACTTGTTCAACCCATATAGTATTTGTATATAGTATATATATGTATAAGTACGCTTAAAGCTCAAGGGGCAGTTTATTATATCGTTGGAATGATCATCTTCTCATTCAAATCGAATATTTTATACATTAAAAAAATTAATTTCAGTTGGAAAAGTCCGTTTAAATTTCATCCCAATCAATCTTTAAATATCAGGAGCAAAACAATTATCGTTTAGGTTAATAGTTTCTGAATCTTACTTGTTTTTTATGAGAATTAGTTCCTTGTGTATGCTGAATACAATGCATATCTTGTTATATCAAAATCACATCTACAACACTTCTTATATAATTACTTGAATATTATTCGAGAAGAGATCTGAATATGCGGGTATGTAATTATTTTTTGAAATGTGGCTATAAGATGACAAACTACCCAAAAGGTGGTACCTAACTATTAGAAAATAGTTATGGTGGTGGTGGAGAATAAGTTGAACAAAACGAAAATCAGTTGCTAGAATGTTGTGCAATTTATACCACAAAGCCGCTATATCAGGTGGACTATCCGTTGTTTCTTGCCACTTATATGACTCATGATTGCTTTAACCACACTTTAAAAATATTTGGTCCAAATTTTGGTATACAAATTCTGTGTGAAAGTCTTTGGCCGCGAGAAAAATTGTCATTCTGTTGAGTGTTGGACTATTCCAGAGTAATATGATCTCTTTGTTTATGAATCAATTAAACTCTGTTTACTTAGAGATTTGAATGTTTTTCTATTTAACTAAAAATTACAATTTAGTTCAGTTTAATTCAGTTCAATTCACTTTTATTTAGTACAGTCTATTTCAGTTTAATAAATTTCAGTTCAAGACAACACATTCTTATTAAATTGAACTGAATTTAATTTAATTGAACTGAAGTGAGATATAAATTATAACTAAGGTTATGTTCTCTTCAACTGAAATTTATAGAACTGAACTGAACTAAATTGAACTGATTTAACTGAATTAAACTAAACTAAACTGAACTGAAGTAAGGTACAAATTATAACTAAGTCGAGCTGAACTGAACCGAAGTGAAACGATTTTAAATTGAAGAGAATACAGCTTAAACAGAGTTAAATTGAACTAAATTTAATTAAATTAAACAAAATTGGAGTGATTTTATGTTGAAGAAAAAGTAGATTATATTATTACAACTTATTTTGCCACTTTTATTCTCTTTTACACTGTGAATTACCAATATAAAGGTGTATCCCCATCCATTTAGAATAAATTGATCTTAACAATATAATAAGCCCATGTTTATTCCATTTTCATCACTAGATCAAGATTAGATAAAGTATTAATCTACAAAACCTAATCAATGCAATGCACCATCCTTACTCCATGCTATATATATACAAATAAGTTAGGCCATCCATCCATTCAATTCACCTGCCAGATGAACTAGTCAAACAACACAATCTCTCACAAAACCAACCAAATCATTCATTAACCATGCCATACAGAAGAAGCACAGCTTCCACAATCTTGGATGCTTTCTCGTTGAACCCTCTACCCTACCCAGTCCTCCTCATCTTGGCCGTAATCTTCGTCTTCCTCGGCATCCAATGGTACGTGTCGTACGAAGAGGTGGTCGAGGCAGCCGAGGAGAGCTTGGGATGGGTGTTGATGGCTTTACCACTGGTTCTGCTGTTTCTTGTTAAGTGGCTGTCAAGTTTCGAGAACCCGGGGTGGTGGTTTTACGGAGCCTATCCGTGGGACAGGCAGCCGATGGCAAGGCGATACTTTGGATCGTCATCAGGGGAGGGTGGCTCGCCGTGGGGCGTCGCGGCGTTGATCGTTTTGTTGCTTGTTATGGTTCAATATCAGTCTGATTTTCTTGATAGTTGGTTTATATGAATGAACTGAAAACTGATCACTTGGTAGTAAGTAGTTTTGTTGTAAGATGTAAAATTTCCATGTAGTAAATTACCACAAATAGTGTTTAAAGTTTAAACTAGTTTTTCCACTTTGAATTTCTTTAAAGCTTATTGCTCGTACACCATTCAATACCAAAAATATTGTATATGTGTCAAATGTTACGCTAAATGTTACGCTAGTATCTAAATCTACAATAATCCATCTTTTTCTTCACACACTTAAAAAGATAAATAATTGACGGTTTATGATAGAATTTGAATGACATTGTCCCAACTGAAATTGTATTTTTTATGTAAAAAACAATTTCAGTTAGGACAATGCCACTCCAATGCTACGGGAAACCGGCAGATTCAAATTAAAAGTTTAAAATGCATGTAATGTAATCATTGATGACTATAGTGTATGTTTGGCAGAAGATTTGATTAGTCATTACTGATGGATTATACAAATTGATGAGTGATTAGTTCTGATCACTAGTATCGAAAGTTAGCTAGAATATTAATGAACATGGAACCTTCACGAATAACTTCTTAATTGATTGGATGGCCCATTGTAATTATAATTTGATGGATTATTGGCTATAGATTGAGTGGTTGGAGTCAAATGTTGGGCCCTTTTTATGCAAAGTGTAACAATTCTAGTGATCCTTTTGTCATGGTCACTTGAGATCAAGTAGGAGCGACCACGAATGTACAGAGAGTCTACAAAAAGAACGACCAATTTCTAAATTAAATATGAAATTCTACTTTATTTTACTTTAAAATTTACAGATTCTAAATAAAAACTCACAAGACATCGTAAAAATCTATAAATTCTATATAAAAATTCATAAACAGTACGTAAATACCAACATATACTACTAGTTAATAAAATTAAAGAGTAATCATCGTTTTTTTCTAGTAATACGTGATCACTGATACATCTTCTAAAATGAGAATAAGAATTCGAGGTGAGACTCCTCTCGAACCGTATTTATGGATGGGTCTAAACTATAGCAGTACTCAGTACATCTGTACCAGTAGCTGATGGAAGTAAAGATAGACCATGCTACTCCCCATCACTTTGAGGAATACTGGATGAATGTCGAAATTCATATATTATAAGATATATAAGATCACTACAATAATAAACCACAAGCAATTAGTACTAAAAGTCTCAAACATAGAGTTCAAGAATAAACATGAACATTGACATCAAAATCTTACTAATCAGAACTTCCAAAAGGAAACCACTTAGAGTGAAAAGAGGACTGGTAAGACACCAGCACCAACAACACTACCACCAGAACCGCCATGCCCCACGGAAATCCCGCCAACCCCCGCCCCAAGTCCCATCTCTCTCGTCTACCATCGCGTCTTGTAGACCAAAAGTTCAACCCCCCACCCGTGAGCAGACTCGTGCGCAACAAAAATATGAGAATGACAGGAACCAGGAGCAGCACTAGCTTCAAGCCGACCATGGTGGACTGCATTTGCTCCTTGTAGGCAGAGTACTGAGATATCGACAGCAGGAAGATAACAATGGCGAATACGGCAATCAGTGGAAGAGGCGGAGCAGACATGGAAGCAAGAGTTTGATTGTTCCAGCCTTGTTTCCACTCTGGACCTCTTGATCTCCTTGTGTTAAGCAAATCCATCTTCTTGGAGTGACATTTTTTTGTCAAGTGAATGAATTTATGTATAGGAGGGAAAAGGAGGGAGATACTTAACTAGTAAGGTGGCTTTGGAATATATTCTTTGAGTTTGAGTGTTTTATTCTCAATTTGCTTTATGAATGGATTACAGTTCACTCAAGATGTGCAGAGTATTCTTATTTACTACATGTTCGAACTTGAGTGACAGTTCAATCTGTTTTCACAAGCCTCAGCTAGAAATAAATTTGACCTTAGGGAATGCCAGTGCCATGAATGTACCTGGAATCGATATCTTGAACCGGAGCTACTTAAACTACGTACATAACTACTGAGTTTATACATCTAGTTACATGCTTGCAGCTACCGTGGCATTTTTTTTTCAATTTTAATGTCCTGAAGCGGCTATTGAAGTTGTCAAACTTGCCCAGATTGTTCCTCATATATATTCTCCAAACGTCACAAGTAATTAAGGGTGCTCATAATCATTCCCCGTCGGAAATTGGCCCAGGACCGTGCAGGTTTGTTCTTACAATGCAAGTATTGGAATATGAGGACTAAAAATGCGGTTAACATCAGGTTAGAAGACCAAAAATGCAAAAGGAACTTTGAACACACAAAATATCAACAATTTATTTAGACAACAACAGAAGTACAAAAACACAAAAAACACCTGGTGTCTGATAAGTAATCAACGGTAAGGGCGAATGGTAAAAAGGGTCTGTAGAAAAGTGAGAATGAGAAGAATAGTGGCGGAGAGCAAGGCAACCACGGTCCATGGATTCTTGAATTTGAGGTGAATCAGGTCAGCCATCCACGTTTTACTCTTACATGTACAGTGCTCTCCAATTTCAAACATGACTTTCTGATAGATGTTCACATTCCGCAGATTAAAGGTTTCAAAGCTTTTATACATGTGTACCACTTGCTCGTGGTTTGCAAATCTGTTGAGCCGCAATATTCCCTTATTCTGTAACTCCATAACATCAGCTGGGGTCTGGATCAATGATTTCATAAGACATACGTAAGACAATACTGTAAGGTCAGGTGAGTCATCCACATTTCCAGGGGCAATTTCATAGGCTATCATGTTGGACAGGAAGACAAAGGTCAGATTGGATGCATAACAAACTGGGAGTTGAAGCTTGCCACCATAGGCATGTGAATCAAAATTGATATCCGTGAGGAAGTGAGAAGAACTTGGATGACATTGAATACCCTTGGTTTTTAGGTATGTGACAGATGGACATGTAATGTAATTACTTCTTCCCTTTGATGCGTAACTAGTGTTTCCTTCTGTTGCTTCTCCAGTCAATCTCTTTCTTGTGTAATGTTCTTTCACGATCACGGTCCTCTTTGTTTTGTTCTCGGCATTAACAAGGCCAGCGGACGTTAAAACGTGTACCCATTTCAATAGATCCTTAGGGGCGGCATTAACAAGGCCAGCGGACGTTAAAACGTGTACCCATTTCAATAGATCCTTAGGGGTCATTTTATGGTGCAAGATGATTTCAGGTGTCTCTAATAGCACCCTCCGACATGCTTCAAGTAAATGAAGTGGCCGAGCTTCATCTTCTCTTGGAATTATAGCATATCGTCTATCTACAGACAACATCTCAATCATGAAGCCCTCAAGTAAACTTGTCACTGTATCATCAGTTGAAACTTTAAGGAGTACTAACTCAAGAACGAAAAACGGGATTTGGTTCTCAAGCACCATAATGTCACGAGCAGCAAAAGGGTGTGCTGCAGCCACACCAAGGCAATTATACGAGTCCTTGGCAATTTCATCAGAGGCACGGATCCGCATGAAATTTATGATGAAACAAGCATCTAGAAGCATCATTCGTGCTAGAGCATCATCATTGTATTTGTTGACAACAGAAACATCACCATAGCAATCTCTCACAAGATCAATCGTGTTTAGAATCATTTCATATAAATCGATCTTGCAGGAATCATCTCCTCCTGCGCACCAGTGGAGGCAGAGGTGCTTGAATTCCTCAGCCCTGCTGAACTCTTCCTTACCATGGTGGTAGGGACCCAACGACACCGATAATGGATCATAAACCGAAGGCTCGTCATTGTATTGGCCCTGCTTCATCCTGAGTTGGGGAGACACTCTGTGCATCCGAAATCTGTCTGGTAACCAATCTTTCTTCATGCTATCAATATCAATAAGCAATGAACTTCTATCAGCTACGAATGGCGCCTGGGACTCCATTGAAATCTGTTAAGGACACAATTCACTACTGTATTATTTTGCAGGTTCAGCAGGTTTTGTACAATCAATAAGATGTGTGAAGTGTAGTTTAAGTTTTCAGAATATTAATAGGAGTTTTATACAGATTGCCAGATTGCACAGTAGTCGTACACGTGGCAGATCGGATGGACAGGATTTAAAGTGACAAAAAGGCGCTAAAGTCTGTTACTTATTCTCTACAGCTGTTTTGCTTGTGAAAGACGGTTAATTGGCAATTGATTTTATATAAATACCATTTGTAGTTTACTTTGTAACAGTTATCACAGATACACTGATAGATTCAATCAAAACTAGAGGGGGTGTAGCTCTTCGCTATAACGGTTGAGGAAAATTAGTTTGAATCTTGTAAGCGTTTCTTGTTGTCTCGTGTATATATATATGTGTGTGCGTGCGTGCGCGCGTGTGTGTTTTTGCCTCCGCATTGTAAGAATCACATTCCGAAACACGTTAATTAACGGTTTATTGTTAATTCTGTGAGTTAGGGTTCTTACTCCATTGATTTGGGAACTTTTCAATTGATTGATCGACTTGCTTCAATTCCTTGACAGGAGGGTTGAATATGATACTAAATCGTAGAGATGATGACTTAAATACACCATTAGAAGCAGCTAATCCACTGGTTGACTTGGAAAATTAATTAATATGGAATTTTCTACGATCAAGCAGAACTTTCGCCCTGCGTAATAACAGGCAGTAAATAAAAAAATAACATATTTATTCTGTTAAATTTTAAAATATTAAAATAAAAAATAAGTAATTCACAAATATATTTTGTTATTTTTAAAAATATTTTATAAGGTAAATTAATTTTTTTATTAATATTTTTATTTTTTTAATTTAAATATTCATAAGGCGAAAGGATGATCGCCTTATTTATTGCCTTGGCGATACCCCATCGCCCTTCCGCCTTATAAATATTTAAATTAGAAAAATACAAATATCAATAAAAAAATTTAATTTAACTTCTAAAATATATTTATAATTAAAATAATATTTTTTAAGAATTATTATTCTTTATTTTAATATTTTAACGGAATAAATATGTTAATTTTTTTATCTACTATCTAATATAATACAATGCGAAAATCTGCATGATCATAAAAAAGTTAAATTAGAATTGCTAAATAAGTTAGCTCATTTAAAAGAATCAATTCATATTCGAGATATTTAAGATCAAGTAGCTAATTTGTTTGAGAGATCATCTTTGATAAATTGACAAGCATATTCATCAAGTAGTTCCATTTAAATACGTAAATACGTTATCTAGCGTGCAGTAATTGATAAGGTTATGTCATACTTGTACTTGTACAGCCTTCAAATTTCCTTATTTTATCGATCTCAACTCCACATAGCTTTAATGTAAAATATGTATTCTAATTTGTCTCTTCGTTAATTAACTATCATGCTTCACTCAATCGGTATTATTCTTACTTTATTATTATTTTTTCCTATTATTCAACATTTTCTTAAAGAGTCATGTATGTGCTTAGGTATTAGACACTCTGACGGAGTTAGTATATAGCTGATAAATTAGTAGTTTAAAAATCAATTAGTTCATAAATATATGAATTTGATTAATATAGTCATATTAGCATTGTGCATAACACGCTCATAATTATATTTTAATTGATATTATTATCTAATTAACTTACTTTTCAATTTATAAAATGCATGTGTATTATATTCAATGTAATCAAAAGGATCTTGTAAAGATATAAGAAGAATTATAATAGTAAATATAATTGTCCTACTGACAAACAATGTATTGAAGTATAATTCACGTATTTACCTCAAGCATAAATTAAGAAAGTTTATTTATAAGTTATAATATTTATCAGTTGGTAATAAGTACGCTTCATCTCTAATTAATAGGACGGAGTTCTAGTTCCCCTTATCGTTAAAAAAAAATAAAAATTTAAATTTTTTTAGTAAGCTATGCGAGTTTAATTTTTTTTTAAACGAAAAAATAATATATTAATTAGAGTTAAGAGCACATGTAATACTAGAGGTGTATTTCGAACCGAACGAACCGAACTAGCTTACCGAACGTTTGTTCGTTAGCTAAATCGTTCATTGGGTTCGTGTTCGTATTCAATAAACATCTTAAGTTTTTAATCGTGTTCGGTTCGATAATATTTTAACAAGTTCGTGTTCGTTCGTTAACGTTCGATTATCCGGTTTGTCAAAGACATAAAATTAATTATAATATAATAAAAATACAAAAACTTCATATTAATTGTCATAAAATAATAACAAACTAAAAAATTTATAATATTATTTCATAAATATTGTACTCCACATATTCTGTATTGGATATTTGAATATATTAATTATATAAATATAATTACTACTTGGTTATATAATATTAATATATAGTGTAATTTTATTAAATATTTAATTTATTCGTGAACTGTTCGTGAACTACCGAACAATAATAATTCGTGTTCGCAAACTGTTCGGTTCTCTCAAATTCGAACACGAATTGAACGTTGACCCATTTTTTTCATAAATTTTTTATAAATATTCTGTTCATTTACACCCATAGGTAATATTTTTAATAAAACAATTACAAAAGGAAATAGAAAGAAATCGTCCAAAGGGCTGTAGTACTTGATAAACGGAGCCCCTAATCATATAAGTAAGAATTTATAAACACAAACAACTTTTACGTAAGAGACGTTAGCAACATCACATGAATTAATTACCTCGCCACTCATTGACAAGGGGTGAAATGCTCTTTCTCCGATCGGGTGAGTATAGCTGTATAGTTTGGTTTGTGATTATAAGGGATGAATATATCAGGATGTTTATTTACAGGGAAGTTATAACATTGATCAAATATTTGCAAGTCTTTTATAGGAAGATGAATGAATGCCTGAGTTTGGTCTTCGTCTATCAAAATTCATATTTATATAGATTGGACTTTTTCATTCTCCACTCACACGGTCTACATACGTAGGAATGAATTACACATTTAATTATTAATTATTAAGGTCCTACTTGTTATAGCCGGAGCGGTCATCTTTCCACTCAAATTGAATATTTTTTAATAAAAAATTTAAAAAAAATCACTTAAATTCTATACGAACCAGTCCCTAAAATTAATTTGTATTTCTGAGTCTATATTCATCTGAACATCAAGATCAATGCCAAGAAAGCAAAGCTTTTAAGTTCAACATAATTATTGTCTGCATTTCCTTTATAGGAGTAGTTGCCATGCAATTCCTATATATGAATAATCTGGGATGGTCTATTACGGTGTATCATATCAAAATTGACATGACCACAAAACTAATTAAGGACTATTTGGACTAAAGTTACCATTCTATCTTAAGGGGGTCAAAACTCAAAAGTGTAACTGTGTAAGAAATTAGTTTTGAGAAAAAGTATAAATGGTGGGATATGACTGTAGTAAAAGTGTGAAACAAATGAGCCTCACAAAACAAGATAGTATCATTAGTTCTTCAAATTTGTAGAGTTAAAAAAATCACCGTTTATATTGGAGTAATTTTTAAGGATGGTATGATAGTATCATATACAAATAGTAAATTTTCTTCTCTCCTATTAAAATTTATTGAACTAAAGTATAATGTATAAAATGTAAATAAAAAGAGTTAAACTGGATTTAACAAAATCGAATGAATTTTCGGTTAAATAGATAAGAGTCTAATCTTGTACAACATGCAAAATTGAAGGTTTATATTTTTGAGATCAAATCTCCATTTCTCCTTAAAATCATTTAACGCAAGAATCTACAAAAATTGAAACACAATAACACATTAAACAGTACAAGATTGACCTCAAAAATTCATAAATCAATCTGAATTGCGTGAGTGACTCAGTGAAGTGGGAAATTAGGACGAAGTTGCCTAGTATTGCAACAACAAAACAATTACTATATCACATTGTTTGAAATAAATTTATTATTATATAAAACAACTCTAATATCGAAAATATAATATTTAATTAATAATATAGATGTTTATTAGTAATATAGTACGTCTCTACATAGAGACCGCCTCTCTTAAAACTTGTTCATAGTATAAATCTACCCTAACAACAACAAAACAATCACTATATCACATTACTCATTCTACATTTATTATTTTTAACCGTCTATAAAATTATACATTACTAACAAATGAAGTTACCAACACCCAATGTACACATTTTTCCACTAAAATACACTTTTTGTTGAGAGAAAATAGAATAAGGTTTATTCTGATGTGATAAATGAGAGAGTACAAACATGTATTTATACAAGAGAAAGAAGCTTTTAGAGAGCCCGTAACAATTGGACCTATAACAGTCTAACTCAGTATTAACTCTTGTACATTTATTCTCTAACACTCCTCTTGAATGAACAAGAGTTAGTGATAGTTGGTACGCGAGAGATACTGCCTCGTTAAAAACCTTGCTAAGAAAAATTCAGTAGGGTAAAAACCTAGCGAAGTGAAAAATAGTACAGTGCGTATCCAACTCCCTGATTAAAATATAACTTCAATTCTTCGAATGTCATAAATTTAATCTTCCAAACCAGCTTCTCAAATAATGAAGTCGAATGTGATGCAGTTGAGCAAATCTTCAAATCATATGTTGTACTTCGGTGAAATCTTCTTATTGCAAAAGAACTTCTGTAATATACGCGTTGTCTTCTTCAGGAAGAACTCTTCAAATACTTAAAACATCATATAATATTAAAATGTTATAGCAGAACTCCATTATATTGTAAAGATATTCAACAATCCCATAGCTATTATCATTACCAAACAGTTTCCCAATCATTCAAAGTGACAAAAAGGCGAGAAAGTCTGTTACTTATTCTCTACAGCTGTATTGCTTGTGAAAGACGGTTAATTGGCAATTGATTTATATAAATACCATTTGTAGTTTACTTTGTAACAGTTATCACAGATACACTGATAGATTCAATCAAAACTAGAGGGGGTGTAGCTCTTCGCTATAACGGTTAAGGAAAATTAATTTGAATCTTGTAAGCGTTTCTTGTTGTCTCGTGTGTGTGTGTGTGTGTATATATATATATATATATATACATATATACGTGTGTGTTTTTGCCTCCGCACTCTAAGAATCTCATTCCGAAACACGTCAATTAACGATTTACTGTTAATTCTGTGTGAATTAGGGTTCTTACTTCATTGATTTGGGAACTTTTCAATTGATTGCTTGACTTGCTTCGATTCCTCAACAGGAGGGTTGATTATGATACTAAATCGTAGAGATGATGACTTAAATACACCATTCAAAGTAGCTAATCCACTGGTTGACTTGGAAAACTAATTAATATGGAATTTTTTAGGATCAAGCAGACTTTCGCCTGGCGTAACAACAGGCAACAAATAAAGAAAATAACATATTAATTCTGTTAAATTTTAAAATATTAAAATAAAAAATAAGTAATTCACAAAAATATTTTAGAAGGTAAATTAATTTTTTATTGATATTTTTATTTTTTTAATTTAAATATTTATAAGGCAGGAGGGTGATCGCCTTATTTATTGACTCGACGACACTCTATCGCCCTTCCACCTTATAAATATTTAAATTAGAAAAATATGAATATCAATCAAAAAATTTAAATTGGACTTCTAAAATATTTGTATAATTAAAATAATATTTTTTAAGAATTATTATTTTTTAATTTAATATTTTAAAATTTTAACTCCGTATGAGTAAGAATATAAACATGAACAACTTTTACGTAAGAGACGTTAGCAACTTACAGCACTGCACTGCAATGAGATACTCCTTTATTTTAACTCAGGCAATGCAATGAGATACTCCTTTATTTTGTCAGTTTGTGCGGCAGAACTGAACCAATTAAATAATCTTATTACATATTATACATCACTATGCTATAGCCTATACCGCATATATAACATTCCGATAAAATCTATAAAATTTTAACTCCATTTTCCGTTACTAATTATAGAAACTACTGAATCTGCAGAAATATAATCCACACCATAATACAGCAAATTGTGAGATCAACAAATTTCAATGGAGACTACGGAGTCCCAAGCACCATCCGGACCTGTTGCTGCAGTTCAGTGATTATTGATATTGATACCATGATGGAAGATTTATTACCAGGTAGATTTCGAATGCACAGAGTGTCTCCCCAACTCAGGATGAAGAAGGGCCAATATTACGATGAGGAGACATCAGTTTATGATCCAATATCGGTGTCCTTGGTCCCTACCACCATGGTAAGGAAGAGTTCAGCAGGGCTGAGGAATTCAAGTACCTCTGCCTCCATTGGTGCGCCAACGGAGATGATTCGCGTAAGGAGAAATTACACGAAGTGATTTTCGACATGATTGATAGTGTGAGAGATTGCTATGGTGACGTTTCCATTCTCAACAGATACGATGATAATGCTCTAGCACAAATGATGCTTCTGGATGCTTGTTTCATCATAAATTTCATGCGGATCTGCAGCACACCTGAAATCGCCAAGCAGTCGTATAATTGCCTCGGTGTGGCTGCAGCTCTCCCTTTTGCTGCTCGCGACATTATGGTGCTTGAGAACCAAATCCCATTTTTCGTCCTTGAGTTAGTACTACTTCAAGTTTCAACTAACGCATCTACAGCAAGAATATTAATGAAGGGCTTCATGATTGAGATGTTCTCTGTAGATGTACAATATGCTCTAATTCCAAGAGAAAGTGAAGTTCCTCCACTTCATTTACTTGAAGCTTGTCGGAGGGTGCTAGTAGAGAAACTTAACCCTTCGCAACAAAACAATGGCGAAGTTGAAGCGATCTGCAGAGTTGAGTTATTGTCAAGTGACAAGTATGAGTTCCTGAAACAGCTTCGAGGAGCATCAAAGGAAAGAACCAACAACTACATCACATGTCCATCTGTCAAGTATCTAAAAACCAAGGGCATTCACTGTCATCCAAGTTTAACACACTTGCTCACGGATATTAATTTTTCTTCACATTCCCATAGTGGCAAGCTTCAACTCCCGGTTTGGTACGCATCCAGTCTTACCTTTGTCTTTCTGTCCAACATGATAGCCTATGAAATCGCCCCAGGTAATCATGCGAATGACTCGCCTGACCTTAAGGTGTTGTCTTATGTATGTCTTATGAAATCATTGATCCAGACCACGGCCGATGTTATGGAGTTACAGAATAAGGGAATATTGCGGCTCAACAGATTTGCAAACCATGAACAAGTGGTACACATGTATAAAAGCTTGGAAACGTTTAATCTGTGGGATGTGAACATGTATCAGAAAGTCATGTTTGAAATTGGAGAGCACTGTACCAGCAAGCGTAAAACGTGGATGGCTGACCTGATTCACCTCAAATTCAAGAATCCATGGACTGTGGTTGCCTTGCTCTCCACCACTATTCTTCTCATCCTCAATTTTCTTCGAACTTTTTTTACCATTCGCCCTTCACGTTAATTTCCTTGTTCGTTGTGTTTTGTACTTCTGTTATTGTTAGCTAGTTCCTTACGGAAGCTTCGAAGTTCAAACTTATGTATGAACAAATTGGAATTAAAAATATCTACAGAGGTATAGACAAGACATGCTACATACTTCACTTGAGAACACAAAGACACGTTAAAGTGAACTGTCCGGGATCACCAACCAGAGAATGACAATGTCAAGAATCAAATGGGGCAAGGAAAGTAACCGAAGCTACTTAAATTACATGAGCACGAGTTTATAGTACTTGAAAATATGAAGTATGACAAACAAGATAAAGACACAACAAACTCGGACCAAATAATTTCAAAACTGAGGCACAGCCTCATCACTTATGTTAAATTTATTTATGTAATTTCTTGATAACCTTATAAATCTTGTGATATGATACTAAGTCCTAATATAACATAATCAATGGAGGCATAACTTAATGATACATCAAGTGCTTGTTGAAACCAAATGATTTGACACTTTAAAAGAAGAGTTAATCTACCACACAGGAGCGGGTTTTGGCCGCAGAATTCTTATAGCACATTTGATTCTCTAAGCAACTTCCCTTCTTCGGATTGACATGAAAATCATGCAGTGACCTTCTTGGAAGTTACGGAGTTAATGATGGTTGCGAATTCAGGACCCTATTGCAAAGGAAATGAAAGGACAGCAGTGAATATATAATTATATAAAAATCAGTGACAAGTGCCCCAAATAATGCAAGCAGTGTGGAAACAAATCTATATTCCAAAAATACGTAAAACACAAAACAGTCTCTTGCAAACAGAATTGGGAAATTTTGGAATGAAGGGACATGTACACCTCGCAAACCACCACTTACAATGCCTTCGTATTCCAAAATCACATCAACCTCTCTCCACAGGTTGAAGTGTAACCGCAGTATTTTGAGGGCTGGAAGGTGTGAAACTCTTTATGATGGTAAAGGTGGAACTGCACCTATACTGTGGTCTATGTACACTGTATATGCTACAAAATTACAACTATTTCTTTTCAATTATCTTCATGAACAACAAAGAAAATACTCTTCCCTGACCAGTGATATCAAAATTCATACGATTACCCTTACATAGTTACATTTGGTCATGGCTACTAATAGTCTAATACTATGCTGCTTGGTTTATTCTGCTAAGTGAATTGATTTGCTCTCCCTCACGTCAATAAGATGAGCAATTTTGCCCAAGGTACCAGTGTTCTCAAATCTAAATACATCTCATTATCTTACATAACATAAAAGTTCAGCAGATTATGGCCAAATATTCAATTTCTAAAATCAATTTGAATTTCAGTCTCATGCTTGTATATGATGACTACTGGAAGTGCATTACTATCAGACCTATGGTATGTCCATCTTCAATTGACGCTTCATAACTCATGGATGAATGGATCATGTTTATTACACATGTGAGATGAGGATGCCGCATAAGCATAGATAAGATGAGTAGCAGTCATATTAAAAGAATTCCATTTTCTCTAAGTGAATGCACAAGCAGATGCATCAAATTAAATCTGATGCAGAGTCTAGACGCATATAGAGGTATGAAACAGGAAAAATAAAGGAAAGGGGAACGCAAAATATTAGTATGATTATATTCTACATATCAGCAGCAATTAAGTACCTTAAGGGATGCACCGCCTACAAGAAACCCATCAATATCTTCTTTCTTCGCGAGCTCAGACGAATTGGCTCCATTGACCGACCCTGTTGAAATTTACAGAAAAAATCAGGGAGCTCTTTCAGAAAGGAAAAAGATGTACTATATGTATAGATGATATGTAACTTCCAATAAGATTATTGAGTATGGTGGCTTTACTTTCATAAAGAATACCATGAGATAATACTTCCTCCGTTTACACTACATTTTTGTTGACTTTGTTTGACCACAAATTAATCTTAATTCTGAACTGGATGATAATTTTAAAAGCTATAATCTATTTTCATTATATAACTTTCAAAAATATTAATATAAGTTCTAAAACTATCATTCCATTATGATTAAAGACTAATTTGTGGTCAAGTGCAGCTAAAATAATCAACAAAAATGAAGTGTAAAACTTGCTCAAGGACTAAAAAGTACAGGAACATTTGGTGAATATTACATACCTCCATAAATAATACGAGTCTTAGAAGCAACTTCTGATGAGACATTCTTACTTAGCCAATCTCGGAGAGCAGCATGCACTTCCTGTGCTTGCTCTGGTGAGGCCACTTTACCGGTTCCAATTGCCCACACAGGCTCATACGCAATGACAATTTTATCCCAACTTGGAACAGCATCTGCAGATTTAGACAAACAATAAATATGGTAACGTCATACACAATTAATTAGGCTAAGCAAGTAGAGAAATTCTTTAAACTTGCCAGCATACGCTTTCAGCTGCTTGTAACAGACATCAAACGTTTTTCCAGCTTCCCTTTCTTCAAGCAACTCCCCAATGCAGGCTATAACTCCTAGACCCTCATTCAGGGCATATGCAGCTTTCTTTCCAATGAACTACAACAATTATATCAACTGATCAGGACACGTTAAAATAGAGAAGATCTAGGACAAGGCATGAAAGTAAATACTAAATAGTTAAATCAAAGATATTGTTTTACTTGATCATCTTCTTTAAGAATATGTCTTCTCTCAGAATGCCCCAGAACTACCCACTTGCATCCAAGGTCTTTCAGTTGCTCCACACTGTAAGACATACATAATAAATTAATAATATTACTCTGTCATCTCGCTTAAGCCATAAAATATGTACAGTGTGTGGTTTAATTTAACAAACAGTGCTAGAACAGGGATTGTAGTCACGTGTGACTTGCAATTAAGTATAAGGAAATAGATAACAAGCACACACACAGTTAGAAATAAGCAATTATACATATCATACTTATTTTTATAGTGACCACATCGAACTTGAAAGTCACGAGTAAAAAAAAAAACCACTGTGATTCCTTACTATATTACCCATGCAAATGTCCACCAGGGATTAAATAACTAAGTGAAATATACTATTTACAACCTAAATGTGGCAGCAGATTTTCAGAACACGGATGGATATACACCTGATTTCTCCAGTAAAAGCACCACCTTTCCCAGTCCAACAATTCTGAGCAGCAACCTCAATGCGGTCAGACAATGAGCTCTTGACTTGATCAATGTAGACAAATGGAGGAGATACGACAACATCTGTAATTGTTCAACGATCGATAAGTCATGGAGATCCTAACACAAACAGTATGGCACTGTATATTATACTACAATGTAAGTACTCCTTAACACTCACCAACATCAGGTTCCAAGGTTGCACTGTTTAACTCAGCCACAAGCTTGCTGATGGTGTCTGTAGTCCCATTCTGCACAGAATCCCAATTTATTCATCAACTGTATTAAGAACTTTTTTCAAAACCAAAATACAAGAATCACGACAATGTACCACGATGCACAGTATATGTCAACTACTGGTTCAGTCATCAAGCACTAGTGTATATGTGCCTCAATACAAATAATTTTCTTACTCAGATGCCTAACTCCCAAGCTTATAAGCTAGCTGATTCGATAAATCAAATTAACTAGCTTACTAAGTAATTGGCATGGCATTTGAATGGGGATTTTTGTGAAATTGTGTTTGGAATGGAATTGAAATGGGGGTATTTGAAGTGTATTTTAGGCCAAATCAATGTTCATCGAGCCAAATGGGGGCATTTAAATGCTATCCCAATCAGCCCCTTAATCATCCACTTAACCTACTAATCAATTCAATTAGTTTTGCTAATTTGAATGCCTTAATTGCTATTTGATGCCTCAAATTGCTTCATTTAAAACAATCCAATTTGTTTCATATATTCTGCATCAAACAAACTAGCTTATCACGTAACTAATGATCAACCAGTCAATGAATTCAGCTAGTTTTGCTAAACGGAGAAAGCGAAACTATGAAATTTACAAGCAAGCGAAATAGGTACTTACACATTTCCAGTTTCCGCCAACGAAGAACTGCAATAAGAAAGCAAAAAACGAAGCATCAGAAACTAAACAGCCCCAAATTAAAACCCGATGATACTAATAAACGATCAAAACATAAGAATTAGATAACAGAATAGTTGATTACTAATTGAACTGAATTTTCAGATCTGGCAGGAAGTGAAGAGCAATGTGAGTAGTAGTAATGGAAACAAACCTTGCCGGAGCCAGCCATGGCAACGACAGAGCGAGAGTTTTTGGAAGGTGCAGCAGCTAAGGGGCGAGAGCCGACTAGAGGAGTAGAGGTGGTGGCGACGGACTTGCGGATGACGGAGAATTGGGCGGCGCCGCCGAGTGACATGGAAACGACAGCAGCTGCCATTGATTGAATTGGATGTGGTTGGTGAGTGAGTTAGTGAGTGAACTAGGTGGCTTTGTTTGTTATCTCGCTATCTGAATTCTGAACAATCCAAGGATCACACTGAAAAGTTTTAGGACCAAGTAACACTTTCTCTACTGTAGGTATTTCAGATTTGTTGTGGTAATCGCCTTCACCTAACCTTTGTGGGCCTGGCCAGCTCTGGCTTGCACGGGAAACAGGAGTTTTAAGAAATGTGCGCTTAAGTGATAAAATAGTGATCACGCGCTCCGCGGTCTGGTGGGTGGATAGGTGGCCTACCTCGGGATTTAAGATGTAACTAGTTGAATGCGAGTGTGCGGAGTATTGAAGAATTATTTATTGATTATGTTTTAAAACTCAATTTTAGATTATATGGAATTTTATCACACTCATCGGTGAGAGTTGTGGAATGTTCATATTGAACGACAGCTTATATACTCAGTATGATAAAATGACAACATACGAGATTATAATAAGGTAACTTTATTTTCTATTTTCCCGTGGTAATGATGTGAGGTCAAAAAAATTCTTCAGTAGATGTACTATAAAGTTGTGCAGAATGGCCCCTCACATGTGAGTGTGTGACTCACATGGTTGTGGTGTGCCACCAAAGGTTCAAAATGGGAAAGATTTGTCCAAGTTCAAAATTGTACGTACGATGTTATAAATCGTAACAATACAGATATTAGGGGAAGTATGTACAAAACAAAAATGCAAACTTCAGAAGTCAAATGTCACACATACAGGGTTTAAGGGACACTTTGCAAAAGATAGGAAACCATTCTTTTATCTTTAGGGGATAAATCGTAACTGTACAGAATTAAGGTGAAGTTTGTACAAAAGGTACAATCTTTAGAGGGCACATGACATGCATGAAGGAAAAATAGGACAGACATGACACCAACAAAACAAAATTGTCCATTGTGAATTGGTATATCTTCCATTGCATCATAGTGAACTTCACTGGTCAACTAAATTACAAACAAGCCAACTGTTGAAGCATGGTGTAGATTCTCAGCTAAAGAAAACAGAGCTAAAATTAGCAAACATGACAAGCATCGGGTGATCTTTACAAGGAACGGGTGTATTGCTGGGTCATTAAGCTGGAGCAATCAGCATCTATAATAAGTATGGGAAGAATAAGGACAAAGCAACTGTGGAAGAGCTTGACAAGTAGAATTTGTATTGAAATTAGCTATATTTCCTTTTATTTTGTTGATCATCAGTCTTTTGTCCACTAGGAATACTGTTAGATGAGATAGCATGTACGCTATGGCTAGAGGAACATCCACTGGAAGAACCTACATCAGTTACGCTGGTTTTCTTCTTGGAGGATTTCCTGCCTCTTGCCTTTGACGAGGAATCCTGCATAACATCAGCATTAGTCTCGAGGAATTTAAGAGCAATCTGCCACTAATAGCAACCTTATAGAGGGTTGTTTAATCATGCTAAGCAGTAGTAGCATTTTCAGCTTTGCATAATAAAAAAAAATCTGAATATTTTGGAAACAACAAGGAAAACAACAGCAGCTCATAAATTTAGCAAACAGAGCAAGTGAAATTATCATCAATTTTAACTTGTATGCTACTCCTGTTCCTGATTTGTAAGAAAATTCACTTGGTCTCTTTATCATTGATGCACGTCAAAGTATCAAACTGTGCTTTTGAAGATGAAGGAATTCCTACGTAATTATAACAATAGGGTACCGAAAATATACAAACCCAAGTATAGGAGATGCTTGAAATTCACCAAGTACATAATTACCTGCTCTGATGCTGATCCAGGTGTCTTAAGTTCTAGATCTGTAGCAATATCAATAGAGTCGTCACTTTTCTCTATTCTACTCTCCTCATCTGCGGACTTATTTCTAACATTTTCTCTTACACCATGAGACCTAACATCCTGCTGCATCACTTGGGAGACATGTTGCATGGACTGCTGTTCCATCATGGTATTATGGGTCATATAAGGCATATAAGTTGAACAGGGATTAGGAACAACTGTGGGGTTTTGGCTTCCATAGAAGGGATATGGCTGCATGGATGGATGCATGGGAATTGGTCCAGTAGGTATAGGCACAGGCATTGCAAAAGGATAGGAAGAAGGATGCATGACAACAGAATGATCCATTCCCAACCACGGGTACATGGCCCTCATTCTCTGTTGATATTGTGCATTGAGGCTCTCAATATCAGATTTAAGAGATGCCTTTTCTTCTCTAAGATCATTCTTTTCCTGAGTCAACTGCTTGGAGAAAAATAGGTTTACAGTTGTCAAATGTTGTTTGAAAAATCTATCTGCGAAATAAAGCTATTTCTGAAGAATCACCTCTCGAGATTCTTCGGTGAGGGTTGCATACTCAGACTTTAGCTTGTTAACTTGATCAGTCAAGTCCTTCAGGATTTGTACTGTGTCAGTGAGAATAGAAGCTTTGTCATTTTTAGGCCTGTCCGGATCTGTAAATCATTTTCACGTGTCAATAGTTGAACTATTTACAAGTACAAATTATAACTGAACCTTCACAGACTCGCACACTACAAGTCTACAACCATGCATTGATGTCAATGTAAGCTTCTATACAAATAGATTGTAACACACGAATTTAAACATTTCTATTCAACAAGATTCATGTGAGTGTACTTAATAACAGCACTTGGCATATATCTTTTACAGTAGGTTTCTCGTTTAAAATAGAAAACAAGTCCTCTTGCATCTAGAATTAAGAATACTAACCTAATTTGAGAGAAGCAATCAGTCATGTATGACAAGAAGACATATCTTGATTTTAGGGAGGGATGAATGTCCGGTGGGTAGTGGGAGGACCGTATTGTAGTACTTTCATGTTTAATCTAAATGAGCAAGATGAACACCAGAGAGCAGATTATTTCCAAATTTCTAAAAGAGAGGACAAAAGTTGAAAAATATTCTATTTGTGTCACCGCCATAAAAACAGGAAGAACAATTACTAGTCATATCATACTGAGTGTTTTTCCCTCCACCCACTAACAGAAACACACCCATTTTGTTGAAATAGGCAGTACTGGTAGCATACAGATGCAGTTTATGTATACAGTATTTATATATATGCTAATGGTCTAACTACTTACAACTGCTGATAAAAGCATAATGAACTAGTAGACAAATAAAGTTCTGCTGCCTTAAAATGATCCATCATGCAAATGCTTACCGAGTGTGTTCCCAAGCTCCGTGAATTGCTCATTCAGACGATCCCTCCTCAATTTCTCGCGATCAGCTTTTTGAACTTTTCTAGCAGTAGAAGAGTCCTTTGTTTCAGCTTCCATCCTTTAACCAATGACACATTGCAATAATAAGGAAGGGGTTGATTGATCATGACAGTTAACCTACTGCAGTTCATTGTTGGCCATTCAAGACTTCGTAATTTTTGCAAAAACTAATATCGCCAATGGAGTAATATATTATGAATGAAAGTCTATAAAATGGTTTCTACGATGTGGCTGAAACAGCAACACATTAAGCTTGATGCTTACAGCACAAACTTACTAGTGAGTGTAGGATGTAATAGAATTTCATCTCATCTAAAAGGTCAAACATGTGTAGAGGTGTGGAATCTAGTCAAGTAATATCATTTCTTCGATACTTTGAACTGTGAATCAACCAACACAGTTACTAGTAAGTACTAACTAGTAACTAAGTAAATTAAAGATACATCCAGTAATCAAATGATTCACTAGCGAGTAGATGAACGTGGATGCCAACACACCATTCCAGTAAAAACCAAAAACATGATTGATTGATGTAACAAAAGCATTCAATTGGAAAAGACAATCTCCTACCAAAAAACAAGGCGTAAAATCTACTCCCACATCATATACTAAGCCGCACCATTTCATCTCTTATTGTTTTCGGTGTCGCAAAACACGCCCAATCCGAATCAAGCATACTCTACCTCAAACACCCCAATCCCTAACTACTACTACATCACATCCAAATTCATCAGTTACTAACCAAACTGAGCCAAAACACACAACGTCAATACTCACATACACAAAAACACAGCAAAGCAGAACTAACAGTTGAATTCATTAATTATTCAACCGATCATTAAATTAGACTAGTACAAAAAAGCTTGCAGGTACAGAGTAGGTGCTGACCTGCAAACGAGCTGACCAGATGGGGGCTGAAAAGTGTTAGGGTTTTGAATGGAATGGAAAATGGAACCCGAATTCAATTGGTCCATGGAATTGACGGATCAGTGGGTTGTGGAAACCAGTTGCTGGAAGATGACGCCGATTTTCCCGTGTATTGGGGAAATACAAGGGACAGTGCTCCACCGAAACGACGACGTCGGATAGCACTGGTGGCGTTAATGTTATCTTACTTCGGTGCTTCCCACACGTTTTTTGCCTATTTCTTAGGGGCTTAATGGCATGGGATTCCAAATGACCATTTGGATGTGATTTGAGTAATTTGTGTTCATTCAAATGTGTAGGCTGTTGTAAAATATTTTTTCATTTTGTAGCAGGCTATCTAGGCTATTTGCAGAATCAACTCAAAATGTTCGCAATTATACCAATTAAATCAACTCAAACTATAATCATACATCCAATTTACAGAATCAAACTCAAACATAAAGACAAATCACACTGCATATGAAATGAAATTGACAGAAAAAAATGAAATTGCAGACGAAAAACCTTGATCGAGCAAATGACTTCAGGCGGCCGATTGGTCCCAAATTGAATCGATTGAGGTGCATCGGGATGGGGAGGCGGTGGCGGTGAGGGCGGTGAGGGAGGGGGAGGCGGTTGGCGACGGATTCGGTGACGGCGAGCCGAAACGGTGGATCTCCAGCCGAAACAAACGGTGGTGATGAAGAAGGAGATTTGAACGATTGATCTCTTTCGGTGGTGGTGATGGTGGCACAGTGAAAGCCACAAAAAGGACGGTGGAGAAGAAAAGGCGAAAGGTCACAGCGGATGGTGGCGAAGAAAGATAAAAGGCGCAGTGAAAGAAAAGGTCGCAGTAATGAGCGTGTAAAAGGCATAAAGACAATACACAAAAGATAAAAAGGAACGGTTGAGAAGCATTTCTCTTCCCAAAAAAACAAATGTGGACAAAAGTGTGTGATACTGTGAAGTCTGTGATGGATACTGTTTGTGATAATGAATCAACAGCATTTGCACGCATTATTATTCTGAGTAGTCGTTCAGCATTTGCCTATATATTTTGTTCGATTTACTTGTTGAACGAAACATATACTAAACCGATCAACTCCGCCTATATAATTGTATATCGTTTATTGAGATTGGATGTGTATACATTCGAGCAGTTACTGAAGTTGTGCTACAATATTCGTCTTGAGGTTCGTAAAGTTATAGATATACTTCATTTACAGTTTAGTCAGTAACATTCATGTGTATTGATATTTAAATTGTGTATACAGTAGAAAATTCGTAAATGAATACTTGACAACTGAATAAAGCCTATAGTCATAATATATGTCGGTTTCAACTTCGGTCCATATAGAAATAATACTCCTTCCATCCTGATGTAACGTTCCCGCGTTGACTTTT
>JAYMSP010000542.1:0-47790 GCA_036897095.1 Plantago elongata
AATAATTTATTTTATAAAATAATATTATATTATTATTTTATTCGGTATATCTAGTTTCTATTATTAACGTCGAACCGTTCGACATTAAAATACGAATTCTATTCTAAATTATCTACGCTATTTTTCTACTCGAAAAGAAAAAAAATTAATAATATTTTATTCGGATACTAAGAGTCGAGGAAAAAATTTACGGACCTTACACTTACCATACTGATGTCTTCACTCAGCCTGCAGATAATCCTATCTTGGATCCAACACTGTATCACCAGTTCAACCAATTCAACCAATTTCTGGCATTCCAAAAGCATTCAAATGCCAACTTTGCAGCACCTACTCACCACTCTGCTAACATTGCAGTGGCCACATTAACTCCTTCAGTTGCATACATTGTTCCTTCAGGTTTGCATGGAATGTCATATTGCTTTCATGTTATGCATAACAAACACACCCAGTCATGGATAGTGGATACAGGTGCCACTGATCACATGAGGTTTGCATGGAATGTCATATTGCTTTCATGTTATGCATATCAAACACACTCAGTCATGGATAGTGGATACATGTGCCACTGATCACATGACATGTGATTTATCCCTATTCCATCAAACTCCAAAACCTGTTATTGTTGTCATTAGATTACCAAATAATAACTCTACAATTGCAACTTTTATGGGAGACATCATTTTATCTGCTGATCTAACACTGAAGAATGTTCTTTATGATCCCGGTTTCACATATAACCTTCTATCCATCAGCAGCTTAACTAAGAAATCTTCTTGTAATGTGTTGTTTACTGTTAATTCTTGTTTTCTCTTGAGTGCTAAAGACATAAATTTGCAGGCCTAGCTGTCATCCATAAAGATTGGACATGCTGAGCAAAGATATGGCTTGTATCATTTGAGTTTCAAATTTCATGATTTTAGAGATGTTCTTTCTTCTGTCAATTCACATGACTTGTATGAAAATTTAACAAAATCACATGATGTACAACTGTGGCATACTAGACTAGGCCATGCATCAATGAAATGCTTATCTTCTATTCCAGAATTAGCATTACAATGCAATGTAAAACACCACTGTACAATCTGTCATTTTGCTAAGCACAAGAGAAATGATTTCCCTGCTAGTAACACTCATTCTTCTGCTATATTTGATCCTGTTCACTGTGATATGTGCGGACCTTACTCTACAATTAGTCATCAAGGGCATAGATACTTTCCAACAATTGTTGATGATTATAGTAGATGCACATGGATATACTTAATGTCAGCAAAATCTGAAGTAAACACATGATCAACTTTTATAACCTTGTGCAGACTCAGTCTAATAAATCCATAAAATGTATTAGAATTGATAATGGTGTTGAATTTATACTCAAAGACTTCTACAATAATCATGGCATAATTCATCAAACTACCTGCATTTACACTCCACAACAAAATGGCATTGTTGAAATGAAACATCAACACCTTCTTCAAGTTGCTAGAGCATTGATGTTTCAATCTTAAGATTCCATTGATTTACTGGTCTGATTGCATATTAACAGCTGCTCACATTATTAACAGGTTGCCTACTGAAGTACTGAAGAATCAAACTCCATTCCAAATGCTACATGGGAAACCTGCTACATATGATCATTTTAGAGTCTTTGGTTGCCTTTGTTACTTCAGTACCATTAAGGAACTGATAAATAAGTTTGATTCAAGGGCAAAAAATGTGTTTTCATTGGTTATCCTTTGGGTATCAAAGGATACAAATTGCTAAATCTGAAAACCAAGAAAGTTATCATTTCTAGAGATGTCAAATTTTATGAATCTATATTTCCTTTTCAGCTAAATGACAATTCTCTGCATACATCATCACAGTCTTCTCTTGATTCTAATTCGCAGCTGTATCAGGATAATTTTTATGATAATTAGTTAAATTCTTCCATATATATGCCTACTTCAAATTTTAATGATATACCAACTATTTCCTCTACCCAACCTGATACAACTGAGGATCAAAACCTTCAACCTTCATTACAAGATGAAATTAGTTCTCACACTTCTTCTATTTTATCAGGTTCACAAATTTCAGCTGACACAGCTCAAGAACAACTTTTTTTTTAAATAAAAGAGCCTAAGCTCTTCGGTTTATATAACAAAATCAAGGCGGTTTGAATGATCCCGCAAACATCAAAAGTCGTAGAATAATTACATCCCACAAATAAGTCCACCTAGCTATCCAAGCTGTTAACCGCTTATCATATACACCATTTACTAGAACAGTACTAAGCTTAGAAACCACAAAAAAAATTGGAAGAACAATAAGCATTAGTAATGATCACAAAAAATAGGGGTTGATGCTCGTGCCACCTTCTATACCGTTCCATGCCCCTTATCATGCCAAAACTCCTGTAACAATCCGTTTCCAACTTGGACATTTTCCAGTTTTTCTTTTCCCTGTGCCAAGTCCCAATTCCAATGTCAGTATCCCAGAATAATCCCAATAGAACTGTTCCCCTGCTCTTCAGCCATGTAGCTTGTCCATCATTCCATCCATCTTTAATGAACCAGTGTCTTCCTTCCTGTTGCTCTCTCTTTTCTGTCTTCCTTCTTGCTGCTCTCTCTGATCTGTCTGTTATAAAGCATGTATTCATGTTATTACCATAAAAAAGATCCCCATTTAACCTGTTTCCAAAGCAGATAGGAGATTGAATGCGATCTAGAACTGCAGAATGATCATGAAGTAAACTGGAGTAAACAATACATGCTCCAAACACTACAGTGAAAATACATTTATTCCTATCCCTACCTGAGGAAAATCCTAAGCATACTACAAAACCACAAAAGTTATTAGGCTTCATAAAAAAGGAGCAGATAAATAACATTTACACACAAAGCTATCAGCAGAGAGCATTTTAAAACAAAGATCTGGGCCTTCTTTTTTCTGTTTTTGGCCTCTTTTTGACTGTATATTCCTTTTTTTTTCCAATCCTGATTGGTGTGATTTTCTTTTTTGAACTGTAATATCTTTCTTTTGCAGTCTCCTTCATAATTCTTTTTTCTACTCAACCCCCATATATCACTCAACATTGTTCTAACACATACCAGTTCATTGTTAAATTCCAGCACCTGATCTATGCAATATACAATCCTGAACAATGAGAAGAACCACCAAACACACAAACATGACTTAGTAGGCCTTTCAGAAATGATCGAGCACATGAACATCAAAATTTAGGAACAATGCTAGAACATAATAACAGCTGTAAACCATTTCAGCCCAAGTGTACAGTCCCTTGTCATCCAATAAATCACTACTAAGTTCATAAGTTAGACATAATTTCAGCAACTTATCATAATAGAGCCATTGTAACACTATTAACATCAAAGAAGAAGATTGGGTCCTGTTTTTTCTGTTTTTGACCTCTTTAAGACTGTATATTCCTTTTTTGCAATCTTTGTTGATTGATTTTCCTTTTTCAGACTGTGATATCATTTTCCTGAAGTCTTTAACTCTTTTCTTTTTTCTACTCAAACCTCTCATCTTCAATTGAGTCAATAAGCAGCAAGTGACAATGAAGCAACAGATGCAAGTAAAAATTAGTACACTATCAGCATGCATGCAAGACTTCCTAAATGCAAGATTATTTGACAGCATGTGTGCAAGATTGACTATCAACATGAATACTAGTTCACTATCTATCAGCATGTATGCAATTATACCCAAATGTAACACACATACAAGAGCTCTGAACTCATGAATGCTGACAAGACAAAAAAGGCAAACTGAAAAAAAAAAAAAAGGAAAGGGAGGAATTCTTCCCTGACTAACTGCTCACCAAACCAAAGACTAATATATGCACCCCTGAAAGAAAAGGAAAGAAAATGCAAATGCATGGAAGAGTTAGAATGCCAGTTCCTCCAAACTTGGCACTCTAACAAGAATGTGCAAACACCCAAACCCCCCTTCTCAAGCCCCTCTTGAAGACCACAGAGGAAGTTGTTCCACCACCACAATGCAAAAATCCTTCTGTCTGTTGAAATGGAAACCATTAACTTAACATAAGATGCTCCCCATTACCACCAACCTTGCACCTTCTGATATATGCCAAACCACTTTTGTCACCATAAGCCAGTTGCCTAGCTCTAACAGGTATTTCAGCAGGTTCAAAAATCAGGGAAGATTTGGATGTTATGGCTGCCCTAGCAAGTTCATCTGCCACTGCATTTCCTTCCATGTAGATATGTGTGAATCTGACTTCTTTCCCCTCACATAATGATAAGATCTTTAAGAGCAGGTTACATAACTTCCATTGCCAGTTATGATATGGTTTAGTGATGAGTTTGAGTGCCACCATGAAATCTGACTCAACTATGATTTTGTGCAAGTTTAGCTGCCTGCAGATGTCAAGTCCTTGCCAAATAGCCGCCAATTCTGCAAATAAGATGGAGGCATTCCCTAGATATGTCTGATATCCTTTAATCATCCTACCATCTGTATCCCTTATCACTCCACCACTTGCAGCCTTTTTAGATTGATGCACAAATGCCCCATCTGTATTGACTTTACACCAGTTCCTTGGTGGTTTCTGCCAATAAATGATTTTCACCTTGAGTCTGGGGATAGCAGGTAACATGATGTTCCATCCCATAGCAATATCTGAGTCACCTTTCCAAAAGGAAAGAGGAAAAGGTTTAGCTTCATTAGCTATTTTCACCATCTTCAAAATTTTCAGAATGATAACTTGAGCTTTGATTGGTCTCCCCTCATATTTCGCCTCATTTCTTGCTCTCCAAAAAAACCATCCTATCAGTAAGGGAATGATTATTCTAATGTGGAATTTGCCTACACTGTCCGAAGAGAAGGTCCAACTCTTTAGTCTGCCTGTCATTGCGACATGACATCCCAAAGGAACCTGAAATATGGAAGAGAACCACTCCCACACTTTTCTAGCTTCATCATTATATAATAGCACATGGAGTATGGTTTCTTGAGCTCTGCAGCATTGACATCTAGAGGCTAATATGAGCCCTCCCTTTTGTATCTCTATGTCAACAGGTAACCAATCTTGCAAGAGTTTCCACCAGAAAACTGTAACATTAGCAGGGATTCTTGATCCCCAGACACTATTCAGAAGGAACTTGGTTCTAGATGATTTTCTGATCATTTCCCAAGCCGATTTCATGGTACAGGCCTAGCTACAGAATCTTGAGTGAATGGTAAGATTGACACCTTAGCTGCTACCATGGGAGGGAGATTAGCAAGAAGCTCATCCCAATGCCAACCTGTCTCATTTAAGAATTCTTGTACAAGGGCTAGTTGATTGGTTGGTCTTGAAGATATCAAATTCAACAGTTCACCCTGTTCAGACCATTCATCCCTCCAGAAATAGCATAAACCTGTCCCAGCCATCCAATAACACAATTTGTTGGCTGCAGAGCTAATCTTGACCATTCTCTTCCAGACTAGAGATCCTTTTCCATGTAGCTGAGCTTCCCCTGGATATGACTTTTTGCAATAAATCTTGTGCATACTGACTGCCCATAATGAAGACTGCTCTCTGAAACTGAACCAGAGTTTGAATGAGAAAGCTATACATATGTCATTCAGAGTTCTAACTCCCAATCCCCCTTCTTTAGGTGGTAGACAAAGTCTAGGCCATGTAGACCAGTGTATCCTTTTTCTATCTGCAGTTGTGCCCCAAAAGAATTTGGATATCATGGATTCAATCTTCTTCAAAAATTTCTTTGGTGGAAAACAGACTTTGAGTGTAAACAATGGCATTGTGTTCAAGACACTTTTTATGAGAGTCAACCTACCACCCTGAGAAATAAGGTTAGTGTTCAGTGTAAACTTTGTCCTAGTTGTTATTTGGATATTATTCTTCCTTATCCTAGTTGTTCAGTGTAAACTTTGTCTCTGTATTTTTGCGCATCAACCTCTGCATATTAAGAATCATAAATTAAGGGAATTCTTTTCGTATCCAAGTTAATATGTCCCGAATAATATTTTACAACCACTTTAACCTTATATGATGTAACCTATTGTGAATAATAGAAACATCAAATTTATCTTGATTTATATCAAATAAAAAACAAAAACTCAAGAACATTATGTGCAGAATTGCATTTAAGTACAACATTATAGAAGATAATATTTTTGTTAGCCAACTTTATGTAAACATGCGAATTAGAAAGTCGAAATTTTTTATAAAGTCGAATCGTTAATAAAAATATTGTCAACATTTTAATTTTTTTATTTGTTTCAATTGAATTTCTTAAGCACTATATCAGGGCTCTACATTGGGCAAGTATCAATCTAAAATTTAAATTTAAATAAAATTGTTGTATAGAGTTTAGTTAAGCCACATCAAATGGAGTTAGACATGTAATATAATATTTAATATTATAATGTACTTATAAATTTTACGGACACCGCGCTTAGAGTGGTGTATCATTTCTAGTATTTAATAAGATTTTAATATTTTATTTTATTTATTAAATTTATATCTTATTTTAGAGAATAAAATAATTTATTTAATTAGTAATAATGTTATAGATTGTTGTCTATGAATTTTTCTTATCATAAATATTTCAAATATATTTAAAAATAATTTTAATTATTGTACAGATAAAATTATATGATATTAAGAAATACTATATAATGACAACATATAAACGATGAACAGTCAAATATATACATTACTTGTTGAAAATAAAACTAATTTCATAAAATTTCATGTTTGATTGAATTAATTTAATAAATTTTCTATTTTTAAAATTTTATTATTCATTTTATCTAATTTAATAAATTTATATTTTATTTTAATTTATAAATTAATTTATTTAATTAGTAATAGTATTGAAGACTGGTATTTATGGGTTCATCTTGCCAAGAAGAATTTAAAGATATGTTCAAAATATTTTTCAAATTTTTATAGTTAAAATTATATTAGATTTATTAAAACTTTGTCTATGTAATATGGTACCAAAAATAAACTTAATAGAGAATGAAGAGGAAACGAAAATTCAGTGCTACAACAAATTTAAACTCAATGCACATATGAAAGGTTTGGAAATAAAATTTTATTGGTGCTAATTCCACAATAAAAGTTGACCTTGAGGGCGATTGTGGGTCGAGAATGCCCATCAAATTTAAATAAATATATATATATGGATAATGGGTTGTGGGGTTCAAATATTTCCAAATATAAAAACCGAAATTTGAATCAGGAACTGCAAAAAGAAATACAGGAACTTGACTTATGGAGGGAGAAAGAAAGTTCTTAACAGTGATGTTTTTTTATATTATAATTAGACTTATTATGTTAGCAATTTGACTAAAACGAGTTAAAGACCAGACCAAATATTTTTATCCTTGATTTTTCACGAATCGGTCAGCTCGTGAGTTTTTTCATAACTTGACGAACCGATCTCAATCACAAATATGTGACGATCGTCGATCATGAGCCAATCACGATTATATGTCGAAATCAAACGAGCAACGATCGATTAGGCTGAATATCGTGTTAGTTTACACATATCCATAGCCCACTGGACATCTCTTTAACTAGTTATGGGCTTTAGTTTGGTTCGGTGACTTTCAGGAATCAGGCATAACTGAATGTGGAGGAAAGGTTACCAATCATTGGGCCAATCCCAAATACAAAAGGGTGATAAGATTAAGATACTAT
This sequence comes from Plantago elongata, assembly GCA_036897095.1. Taxonomy (NCBI): domain Eukaryota; kingdom Viridiplantae; phylum Streptophyta; class Magnoliopsida; order Lamiales; family Plantaginaceae; genus Plantago; species Plantago elongata. The sequence continues at coordinate 7,682 of JAYMSP010000542.1, forward strand.
CAGTTTGAATCTACAAAATTTTCCAACTGATCCATCTGCAATGGTAAAATAGAATGAAACTTGTATATGTTTCTCCCAATGTGGTTGTACTTAGATCAGGAATGGATGTGATGTGAGCATTCCAAGTTACCTTAAAAATGTATACGTAGCATATGAATGAATAACAAATCCAAATAGAATACTAAGATATCGATCCCAAGTAGGAACCGATTCTCGAATATATGTATATACGTACTTTAGCCCCCCTTCAGGTTAAGTTCAAAACATGCATCCGTCCCTAATCCCAAGTTTCAACTATACAAGCCAAACTACTACAACGTACGCTAAATAAATATTAACCGACAATCAAAGTCAAGCTAACAAAAAGTAAAAGACATAATGAATCGCGAAACTTCTTCTCAGCTCTTTAATGACTCCAAAACATGTCTATACGTACTTTCACACAAACCTAATCACCAGATCAACGCTCTAAAGCTTCAATGGCACAAAATAAGTGATTAACACAACACAAGTACTTGACAATTATCCCATGGACAAAGTTACATTCCGTAGCGTATTAACTATTATTGCGTGATAGAAACTTTGTTTAAATATTGGATTACACATTTATAAACTACTCAAATCGGTCAATCCTGGTTGATTTGATTTTATAATTGTCACAAATGCAACTGGGAGATCTGACAACTTAGCTAGCTTCACCTAACTTAATTTGTTCTTGATTATTAAGTTATCAACAATTCTAATGAACGTGGTACGAATAATTAAGACAATGGTTAACAATTAATCAGGATTCTGTTCATACACAACAAGTGACAGGCAATGACAAAGACCACAGAAGAAGTAGACGACGAGATACCATAAAATTATTGAGTAAAATCAAATCTGACGCATTACATTTGAAAATTTCATTTAGCAAGCTAGTGGTTGATATTTGTAACTAACATCCACAATAATCCTCATCATAAGTGTGTCATGTTTTGTACAAGTCAACCCTAATTACTCATTCGATCTCCAAAACTATTGGTACATTCAATTAATATTATAGAGATCACGGATTCAATTTCTTTGCTCAGTGAAGTTTTCTACACCAAACCGGCTCTTTAGCAAGTTATAAATTAGATGCCCGGTGTAGAATATCCACGCGGTAGAATAATTTGAAATATAAAATATTAGTGGTTAGTATATACAGATCGAAGATGAAAATTTAGAGTATGAAATTTGGTAGGATGGAGTTTCTTTAATTTTTCAATACTCTTTTGGGTGGTTTAAGACTTTACTAAGTCTCATAAAAGTTCCTTCCATTAGCCAGAGTCTAAAAAGCACTTCAAATTTCAACTTAAATTGTCTAGTTGTATTTCTACCTTTTCAATTTCACGGATCCTTCTCGGGTGGGTCTTTTAATTCCGAATCTGGACCATGGTATGGATCCTATATAAAACCTTTTAACCCCTTTATTTAGTCATTCCCTTCTTTTCGTTTGCCCCAAGCCACAAAACATGCTTCAATTTTCTCTCTTTGAATCACCCATGGCAGTTATACAATTCAAAAAACACATGAGGTCATTGCGATTCACCAATGCCATGTCAAATTCTCTCACCATAAGATGCGATTGATTCTCCTCCCAATCTCCCAGTCATGGTGACAAAGTCGAGGCGTTGGAGGTAGAAGGGCAAATCGAGGTCCTGAATGATATTGAAGTTGGTTCCTCTGTTGTTGTTTCCATTGTAATGAAAAGAACGCGAGAAAAGCAAGGTTAGGGTTGTAAAGTAAAGTTGTAACTGTCAAGTCTTTGGATCTCTACCACAGCGGTACGTTTCCCCCAAACTCACTAATTTCTTCATTTTATTTTTGAGATCTCGAATGTGTAATGTTGTTGTTGTTGTTGTTTTAGATGAATCGAATCTGGTTTAGTTTTTGTATAAATAGTCTATGTTTTACTATAGATTGCCTAGTTTTTTAATAGATAGTCTATCTTTTAGTAGAAAACTATCTTGTTCGTTGTTGCTTTAGTTTTTTAATAATTATCTATGTTTTACTATAAACAATCTAGTTTTTTTAAAGTAGAAATTGGCTATATTGTTCGTTGTTAATTTAGTTTTTTTTGTATAAATTGTCTAGTTTTTTTTATATAAATAGGCTACATTTAAGTAGAAATTGTCTATATTGTTCGTGTTGTTGGTTTATTTATTTTTTGTACAAGTTATCTATGTTTTACTATAATTTGTCTAGATTTTTATATACATAATCTATGTTTGTGTATAAGTTGTCTAGTTTTTATATAAGTTGAAATTTTAAAGAAAGTTAATGATGAAAATGAGAATCTATGTTTTAGAAGAAATTGTTTATATTTTAATTTTAGTTATCTATGTTTTTCATTATTAATGGTTTAGTTTTTTTTATAAATTATTTATGATTTTATTTAAATATCTAGTTTTTTTATAAAGGTCAATATTTTAGTAGAAATGGTTTATATTTTAGTTTATGTTGTCTATGCAGTTCGCTGTTTCTGATTTAATTTTTATAAAAATTGTCTAGCTTTTGTATAAACGATCCATGTTTCAGTAGAATTCTTTTATGTTATTTGTTGTCGTTGGCTTAATTTTTTGTATAAATTGTCTATGTTTTACTATAAGTTATCTACTTTTTTTTATAAATTATCTATGTTTTTTTATATTTTTATTGTATGTATTAGAGTTTCGTAAAAAGGGTGTTCAACAAGATTGGTCACAAAAATTGAGACGTTGTGGAAGAAGGGATCGAAAAACAAGTCAAGAGTGTGAAGAAAGCTATTTTGAAGATGTACTAAATGTCTTTTGAATATTTTTATAGGATGTACATTTCAATTTTTTTATTAATTTGTGTAATGAAATTTATTGGTTGATGATTGAACTTTAAGTTTATTTTTTTAAATCTTGAATTTGTTGGATATATAATTAGGTTGTTACTAATGTATACAAGCTAAAACATAGACAATTTTACGATAAACATGGACAATTTTATGATAAATCTAGACAATTTGAGTTTAAAAAAATCAACTTATTTGAATTTTGTTGAATATTGATGTGTTGACTAGTTTTTTTTTTTTAAATTACGGGTTGACCCGTGATTTTTTATAATGTTTAATTTTTAAGATAAATTGTCTATGTTTATCAGTTATAGGGAACTTTCAAGACTCTCTAAAATGTAAGAGTCTCAAGCCGAACTTGTTTTTAAGACTTTAAGGCATTAAGCACGATAAGCATCCCATTAGTTTTAGGTTACAATAGTTACTTTAAGGGTCAAATTTTGGAAAATCAAGCTCATTGTAAGTGCATAAATCAAACAGCATTAAAAAAATAGAAAAATATAAAAACAGATCACTTTACATGATGAACTTACAAATAAAGTATGCTCGTTAAAATCATTACAAATAAGTCAATTTAAATTTTTTGTGCCCTAGTTTCTTCATTGTTTTTCCATTATACCCTCATTCATTCTTCGAAGTTCAAAACGCTTCTTTCTCCAGCACCAATACATTACACTTATTTCTCTCTTCTTTTTTTATTTTTCTCTCAATTTCTTCTTGCTTCTTCCTCCAACAAGCTTTCTTCCTCATCTATCTTTGATATTTTCACCTTTTTCTTCTCGTTTTTGACATGAATTTAAAAAAAAAAATTGTTCTGATTCGGTTTTTCGATGTGGAAGAAGAGGAAAGGCCTGGCCAACGCGGCGCTACTCGAGATTAGAGCCTTTTTTTAATGAATTTTGTACAGATAATTACTACAGAAATTTAGCAACAACCGTCAACATCTAATTGTTTCCTGAATATGGAAAAAGAAAGGCACTAATTTCCTAGAATATAAGTTGCAGGTAAATTTTGGTTAGTTTCATGTACATCTTTGTTAGTTTTTATGTTTTATAGTTTCAAAAAGTTAATTTTATTGTATAAAAAGTTAGTTCCACAAATATTTAAATATGTTTGTATTAGTTTCAGGAATATTAACTTCAAAGAATTAGTTTTATGGGTATAAATATTAGTTTTACTAGTTTCAAAGCAATCCATGCTAGTTTCAGGAGCTTAAATGTTGACTTTCCTAGTTTTATACCAAGTCAAACTAGTTTCAGGAGTATAAAAGTTAGTTTCACAAAAATAACAGTTAGTTTCAAACAAGTCTGTACTAGTTTCAGGGATATTGATTCAACTAGTTTTAGGACTTTTATGGTTTTGAAATTAAATTTTGTGAACATGAAACCAGTTTTTTGTGGTTCTGAAATTAATATAAAAAATCTTGAATTAAACTAGTATAAAGGCATCTGAAACTAACTTCAATTCACATGAAACTAATTTACTAATATTTGTTGTGTGATGGAACATGAAAAACCAACATTTTTAGTTGTTGAAACTAACATTAATGAATATGAAACTAACCCTGAGTTCCTGAAACTAGCTTAATGAACTTGAAACTAACTTCATCGAACATAAAACTAAAATTGATGAACATGATACTAACTTCTGAGTTTTAAAAAGTAATTGAATGAACCTGAAACTAATACTATTTATATTGAAACTAATATACTAGATCTTAAAACTAACATTGTAGGCTCGACAACCACTTAATTAGGGATTAGGGGTTAGGACGGGTCTAGGACGGTAGTCCATGGACCCGTCCTAAATCCTAAACCCTAAGTAAGACCGTAGCTTTCGGAGGGAGTAATCAAATTTAGTGAATTTTTGGGTTCACCATTTTCCCCTAGGGTTTTAGAATTTGTGAGAGGCTCGATAGTCGCTTAATTAATTCGAGCTTAGTGAATTTAAAACTAACTTTAGTGGTTCTGAAACTAGCTTTTGTAGACATGAAACTAGGTTTTGTGGTTCTGAAACTAGCTTTTGTAGACATGAAACTAGGTTTTGTGGTTCTGAAACTAGTTTTTGTGAATATGAAAACAGATTTTTGTTGTTTTAAAACTAGCTTTTGTGTCCATGAAGCTAGTATGTTAGTTTCAGGATCTAATCAAGGTAGTTTCAGACTTTCAAGAATTGGTTTCATACTTACGGGTTTCAAATTGATTATGTAATTCAGTTTAGCATCCTTTTGGACTCCATTATTGTATGAGGATTTCAAAATGATTATAAAATCCAGTTGAACTTGTTTTTTAGGTCCACAACTAATTAGAATGAAGTGAGGGGTAGTTTTGTTTATTTAGAGTGAATTTAGAACTAAAAAATTAAAATGAACTTATATATAATTATTTTAGGGAGCCATTTTTATATATAATAATTAAAATTAAGTGATTTATATGTGTAATTAAAAAAAACTACTTCCAGATGTTGAAAAACAGTTCTGCATAATCATTTGCAAATACAATAATGAACTTATTAAACGAAAAGCTAAACTGGATGGCTTTAAACTAACCTCTAGATGTAGTTGGTATCAAATATTTGCACTATGATAAATAGCTGTATTCCTGTAGAATATAACAGCCCAAATCTGTACAGCAATACTATGTATTTCTTCATTCACAATACATTACTACTCTCCTGTATCATTTCAACTTCTCACCTCCACATTTAAAATGTAACAATATTAACATTTCATTCGTTAAATAAATATGTATTATCTACTTTATTTATTATATATATCGTGCATAAAATATTCATATAATTTACTACTTTATCATTATATCTCGTTCAATATCTTTTATATTTTATTTATTTATCTTTTAAAACTGATTAGTTCGTCAGGAGTTGAATTCGAAACGGACCGGAATATTATATGCAGAAGTAGAGAGCAAGTGCGGTGATGTTTTAAAGCAGCAGCACCCAAGTTGCTAAAAGCTCGCTCATGAAACACAGATCATGAGTTAAATTAAGTCCTTTTGATTTGACCGTAGCTATGGCCTTTAATGATGGAGTATATGGATCGCCAAAAGAAAGCATTAATTAGTGCACTGGAGCTAGTGGTGAAGAAAGAAACCAAACACACACAACGCATCTCAAACGGCCATTATACTCATTTGTCTTGTACGTCTCTCTTTTCTTTTCTCACTTTTTGACTACGTGCACACTTATCACATTACCACTTTATGCATTTCAGAATATCACAATTCACAAATGACAAGAACATATAAATATAGAATGAGTATTAATGAATTGATTCTTACTTAATTTGATAAGGAAACGAACACGAATACATAATCGAACGAGCTGAATCTTTACGAGATTCGATTGCATACACTAAGTGCTAAAGTTGTCAACAAATAGGAAACGTTAGAAGGAGAAAGAAAAGAAGCAAGCCGCCGTCACTAAAGAGGCAAGTTGTTAGGCAAGTGCGTCATTGAAAAGGTTATCATCATCTTTTTCAAGATTACTTCACCCTTGATCTAACATAAGTAAAATATGTCCCCATTGACAATTTATGAGTTTTTGCGATATACGCATGGTTACTCTCACCGAATTGAGTGAAGATCTCTCTTTTCCACCACTTCACATGATGACATGACATGTTTGCAGTACTAGTAGTATGTAGATATGTTAAAAAAGACAGATATTTTTACTTGAAAATTGAACATTTAAACATACACTGTTTCGAACAACTATATAAAATATGCTTATGCATGATTTTTACAAAGTAGAGTAATGCATACCTAGATGCATATATAGAATCAAATATATTGGATCATAATTATAACTTATTAAATTCCATACATTTCTATAAATTTGAATTTTAGACGAGATAGAAATTGTCCACATCAGATTATTGGCTCCACGCTGCCATTGAAAAGGAAGCTAATGTGTTCCACAGAGCCCACTAAACAAGTTGTTTGTTAACTTTTACACTTGTGCAATGTATTTCATATTTTTAGGCTCACCATCTGTAGATGACCTTTGTACATGCAATAACAGACTAGATCCCACCAGTTAAAAGACTGAAGAAGACACCACTTGTCTTTGACTCTTTGCGCATTTTTGCTCAGAATTACACTGATAGTGGAGGCTTCTTCAGACACCAGGATGAAACTTTGTCTTTGCATGACTAGAGCGACATGAAATAGACCAGCTTTTGCAACATAACGTATATCCGAGAGATTGGATCAATATCATATGTTAAACTACAAACATCACATAGCTTAAATACTAGCATTGCATGTCCTCATTTGTAGTTTAACATATCAACTTGATCCGTCTCACGGATACACGGAAAAAAAAAATGAAAACTGCTAGTTACATGAATATGATCTCAATCATGACTTAAATAAGGAAAACTCATTATTCAGATACTCTTTTTACACAAGTCTCCTGGAAGTTTGGTGCTTTCTTTTACCTAGGAGACGCCTAGCTCAGAACTGCTTCGAGTCTAAAAGTCTTTAATAAGGTGCTTTTATACATAGTATAAACCTCAACTTTAACTAAGAGAGAAAAAATTTAAAACTCATCTTTCAACATTTTACTCATTCATCCCCTCAAATCAAGTGATGCAGCTGGTTATGTAAAGCTAGGAGAAAAATACAGTGGGGATCTCAGGTGACCTGTGGACGGTGACGGAGCTGTTACAGGATTCGCATGCATTATGCTTGAACTTTCCGGAGTATGAACCCACTCAAGATTTGCATTCCTCCCTTTGGCGGATGGCATTTGACAATTTGGATTATGAGACCAAGAACCACCATAGACAGGATATTCTCGTCCTGAATAACTGTGCAGAGGATTCACATGCCTAGAGTCATATTCCCATGCCACCTGGGCAGAAGATCCACCAGGTCCCGTCTTGGCATGAGGGAGACGCAGTTCATTTTCTGGTGAGTCGTCAATAATGATGACATTATTGGGTTTTCTACCAGGAAAATCTGATGGTGTATGCTGGGGGCCTGGAGATTGGAATCTCGCAATGTCAGATCTTGGAAACGTGTCTAATCTGACATGAAGCTGATCATGAGTCAAATTGAACCCACCAGCATATTCACTGCACTCCAAGGGAGATGCGAAACTTCCGTCAAGACTTTTTCTTGAAAACATGACTGTTGGTGAATGTGAGCCAAATTGCATTGACCTTGATACAGTAGGCACTTTGAAACCGTGAGATGAACTGAAATCATAGTGTTGTGCAGGAATACTCCTTTGTGCATTTTCAAATGGAGGAGCTCGCGATATGGTGGGATGAAAGGATGAGTTCCAAGGATGATGCATGTTTCCACTATTATCAACGCATGATTGCAGATTTTCATCTTTGTTCATGACCATTAGGTTTTTCCCCATCAGTCTAAGGACCGGATTTGGACTGGAGGGACTAGGTGACTCGTAATCCCCACGAACTTGGAAATTAACATCGGAACTGAGAGAAGCACATTCTGGAGCATATCTTATACGTGAATACGGGACATTTTTTTCATGGACAGGAACTGCGAGAGAAGTCGGAGTCTGTCGCATCAGAAGTTGGGGCTCCTGATAGCTCGACGGATTAATTGGCAAAGCTGTTTCCTTCTTAGAGCAAGAACAAGGTTGGTTATTTTCAACTGCAGACGTTTCATTCAACATTAAGTGGGACGTTCGCTCATCAAGTTTGAGCTTTCCTTCAGCATTACCTTCGGGCTTCAAGGATGGAGAACTTTCAACAGAAGGTTCCATCCTGTTCTCCTTTATGTTACACTGAGTTTCACTCTGAACATTGTGCGACTGCCTGGACAAGTTCATGAAAGACACTGAATCAGACCTAGGAGCAACAAAATTTGATGCCATAGATGTACTCGAGCCCGGAGAATCTGACGATTGCATATCAACCAATTCATGCTCATCTTCAGAAGACTGGATCTTGCAAGTAGTCAGTGATGAACTTCCTGGAAGCTCTTCTGATCCCATTCGACCAGGACTTGGAAGAAAGGAGCCAGGTGGTCCAGGTATGGGTATCGGCTCAACATAAACAATGTAATTTCCATTTTCCTCTCTAGGTTCTATATCAGTAACCAAACCGGCATGTGAGGAAACAAAATATTTGCTAACTTTGCCAACAGAAAATAGTTCCTGTTCACCACCCAATGTAGCATCCGGGAATGGTGTACCCAAGGTCTTGCTGAAAGTTATAAAAGCATCATTATTAGCCATTCTAGAGGTTGGCTCACAAACAAATTCATCCGGGATCTCAACCTCTTTCGCAGCATCCAACGAAGTCGATGTTCCATTGTTACCCGCATGAACAGCACCAATGCTATTCCCAGAGCCATAACTCTCAAATTCAGAATTATATGAATCTGAGCCCTCCATATACGCATCTTCCTCTTCTTGACCTCTACTCATATGCCGCTCCCTCTTTTTACAAACTTTCACTACACTAGGCCTGTCAATCGATGATTTAGCAAAACCTTTTTCCATTGGAGAAATACAATCGACAGGTTTCTGAGTATCTTGACGCGTAATTGGCTCTAGTGCCTCTTCATCTGACTGTGACGAGTAGTGCACCCTAGGTTTCATAGAATCTGAAAATTTTCTCCTCAGCTTCTTTTTAGGATTTGGAATAGAGCCATGCTTGACAGAAAACAGATTCTCCCTCAGAGAAGAAAACTTCTTGCACCCAGATGATGTTCCATGCTCCATGGATGTCTTTTCCGCAGGACCGAATTCCTCGCTCTCAGAAGAGAATAAATGCTCATGTGGCACCCTCAGGCTGACACATGGACCCAGTCTCTCACTATCATGAGATGTCGGACGATTGCCAATGCTGTTTGGAGGTTCCATACAGCGTTCACGAACGGAAGGGCCAGCATTTCCTAATTGCTTGTCATTGGTAGGATGCACCTTATGACTCTTGGTACCATGAAAGTTCCCAGTCGGCGAGGGAAATCCTACCCCATTTCTCTCACGAGGCTGTTCTTTGAGTTTATCACGAGAATTACATGATAACTTGTCCTTTCTTTTACGTAAACGTGGATTTTCATCAGAATTTGCATCATGAGTTCGTTTTATGAATTTATCAAGTGAAGCATTACTCTTTTCTCCTACTTTCTTCTCAGTTCTGTCTGGACGCTGCTTTTCAAGCTCCGGGTGTATTTTCTTTCTGAGGCCAGTTCGCTTCGAGACCACCCATTTTTTTATCATTCCTAAATCATCAGATCTCGACTGATCATTAATTTTGAAACACGGTGCCACATCTCTGTGATGATTTTCTTCAACAGCAAACTCTCTTTCTTCAGCAACGCCAACCTGTTGAACATCCATGATGAGATGAGATACTGGCTAAATATGAAATCTAGTGCATATGGTATCTCCATAGATTATTTATTGACAACTATGAGAATATTCAAAGCATGTAAGAAACTCACCAGTGACATAAAATATAGTATAATATCAACAATATATGCAGAAGCAAACAAAAAAATAAGGAAGAGTGAGTGAGATACGGTTTCACAAACCAGTATTAAGAACAAAAATAGGAATATCTCCGGAATATCACCCCACAAGTTAGTGGTTCTAAAACTATGTGGAAGTGCAGAAGAAATTTCATATATATTCTAGAAAACAATTAAGAATATTAGCGCAAGGACTATTCATCAAGAGAACAAAAAACGGCAAACAAAGTCCAGGAATTATAAGATGAATACATAGAATCACCTGAACACTACAACAATACAAGCCAAACAACGAAAATTGACATACCTCAGGAGGACATTTGGAGTTCTTCTGGTTGTTCACAAGATACTTCTTACTGGACAGAAAATCTCTTGCTTTGGCCTTTTGGCCAAGCTTCCTTGGAAAATTGTTACATTTACCAGCTGAGCTCGATGGACCATCACTGAACTTCGATAAGATCCGAACCTTAGTTCCACTGGAATCAATATACACAGCTCTTTCCTCATTGTTCTCATTTTTGTTCGCAACAACTTTGGCTCCACAGGAATCAATATACGCAGCACTTTCCTCATTGTTGTTCTCACTTTTGTTCTCGATATTAACCAAAGATAATGTTTCATTCTTCTCTTCAGCAAATACCTCCACATCCTGAGCTGTACCACAGCCCATATTTGATGCCCAGTTTGTTCCGTTCCTCCTGTCAAGATCCTCAAGTGTACCATGTAAAGCAGTTGCATAAATGTCCACCACTGATCTCATTTTTCTTTGCTTTATTCTATGCTTAACTGATTTGGAATTTTCGGCCCATTTAACTGTGGACTCTCCAGAAAGGCATTGATCAATATGAGCATTCAACGTGGTGTTCGAAGAAGATGAGAATGTCTTGCACACTGGGCACACGTTTGAAGCCATAGCTTCAGATACCATGGAAAAATCTTCACTGGACTTCGGCTCCGCAACGTTGCTCAATTTAACTAGCAACTGGCACTTCTTGGGTGACTTCTGGATTTCAGTTTCAGACACTGGAACAGCAGATTCAGGCTTCTCCACCGAGGTCCCGGGCAAAATTGCCGCTTCAGCTTCCAAAAAGGGGCTTTTAAAGCCTGGACTTATATCAGTATAAGACTGACTCGTAGTGGTTGATTTGAATTCCTTATCTTGTTCATGTACACTCGAATATATTTTCTTAGCACCCACAGCTAACTCTTCGACATCATTATGCTCCGCACTGAAACTTCTTGTGTATTCGTTAACGGATTTCGCAAGTGATGGGGTATTTATGGAATCAAGAGACTGAAATGGTGGCAACACATCCTTCACATTATACTTGCGACAAAGTTGCAATGTTTTCTGAGAGAATGGCCAATTAGTCTTGATATCTTTCTGCCGTTTACTGTGAACATAATCTCTGCAGCAAATTTTATAAACGCTTACATAAGTAACATTTACATGATTATCAAAGTTACAAAACCATCTGTAGGCCATATCAAACAAGACCCAAGGCAGATAAAAAACATCAACTGACATATTCCATGAGTTAACAGCAAACCAAAACCAATATGGAATACATATGAGTAGTCTGTGTGGTCTTTCATTAACTTGTGTATAGTGCATAAAATGACCAGAAGATAGATGACCCAAAAATGGGTGGTCAACAGCTTGACCATGGTAATCCAAAATCTTGAAACAACTACTTTATTTAGACATAAAAAACCATCTGTGCTTAAAACCGGCAGATTATCATGATCATTAAGGCCCCAATATCCCCAAAAAAAGAAGAAAAAGTAAATAATCAAGCCAAGAAGTAAATTCGTTGAATCAGCAAATTCAAACTGACTTGGATCTGACAAAACAAATAAAACCCCAGCAGAAACTACTTAGAAAAGACTCTGTTTGTGTATGTATGATTGTATGAGAGAGAAAGAAACACTCACCAAGACCAAATATTCAAAAAGAAAATCTCAAGAGATCAGTTACAAGACAAAAGTAGAAAATTTATTACTGCTACCTTATAGAGAACTTGGGAAGTGGATTGCTGCTGTCATCAAGGGCAGATGAAGACTGATCCAACAACAGATCTACAACCTGGAGCTGTGGGCACTGTTTGCTATCAGAAGAACCATTTTCTTCACTACTCCTAAAAATACTATTTTTATTATCTCTTAAGCAGCTACTGCTCTTAAATTGTGTAGAGATTTGTTCTTCACAAGGAGGACATAGAGGATCTGGTGGAGGATTAACAGTGGATAACATCTGCCAATACACTTTTCTTCCTTGTGCTGTCTACCAAACAGCCACAAGAACTTATTACTACTGTTTCTACTTCAGCAGCCTTCAGCATAACAGTTTCTTGAAACAAACAAAGCTAAACCAAACCACAGAACCAAGAAATCAAACAAACCCCAGGTAAAGATTCAACCTTTTTATCATCCACTCACTCACAACCCTGTAATAAGAAGAAACATGTAGTGAGTTAGCAACTTAGCATCATAAGAGGAAGATATTTTGTGGGGTTGAATAAAAACAATAGAGAGATGGGTAATAAGCAGTAGACTCTAGACTCTTCCAGGACTGTCATTTTATGTGGTTAAATCACTATGGATTGGATCATATACAAGCTGTTTTGGGAGATGAGCAAGGTAAAGTCCCAGATTTTGGGGAAGAAGCAAGTGATGAAACCCCCAAGCAAACGTTATTTTATGTGACAAAATGGAGTGTTGATGAGGCTTTTGGAGGTGGGAAACAACTAAGCAAATACCGAATTGGAGGAAGCAAGACAAGTAAAAGTGAAACCAAGCAAAAATTAATCAGATGATGGGTCATCCAAGATTCTTGAACCCAAGAAGATCTTTGAGATGTATCTTTTGTTACATGGAAATGGCAAGAGCTTGTTCTAGCTGGAGATCAAACTCATGAGGTTGAAGATAAGATATTTCTTAGTGATTTTAATAGAAAACCCAGATCCCAAAATCCAATTTTCCTGGTCAGTCATTTGAGTGAACAGTACCAAGACATGAAAGAACAAACCAGATTTACATTCATTTCATCATTTTTATTTCTTTCCATCTTTAATGATAGAAAAAGAATTCAAACAAACCTCTTTAAGCAATCAGTCGGTCAAACATTTATCAAAAAACAAAGATCATGAAATATTGAGCTCACAAACCAACAATCAATGAACATCAATAACAAAGCTCAATTAATCCAACCAAAAAGCAAAAGCAGAGGGTCAAGAAGAAGCATAGAAAACCCATCAAAGACTGGTTCTTGGATTTTGGAAACAACCCTCAAAAGATCAACTCACAAAAAATCATACACAACAACAACAAGAAGACTTGTTCACTTACTGTTTGCTTAGAACCAAACTGGGATTACTCAACTGAAAAAAGGTTTGATTTTGGGATTTTGGTTATTGAGGTGGATAGATAGACATGAGGAAAGATAGATGAGAGTTTGAGAGAAGAAAAGGAGAAACACAGTAAATGAGATGGATTATTATGAGTACTAGCAGACGAGTAAAAAGCTTAGCTAGGTACAAAGAAGAGAGAGAGAGAGAAATTGAAAATAATAATGTATTTGTATTCGTATTTGTACGTAAATATTTGCGTGTGCAGAGAAAAGGAAAGAAAAGAAAATAGCACCACCACCACCACCCACTCACACATCAAAAGAGGCATCAGGTTCTTCTTCTTCCTCCTCCTTCTTCTTGTTCTACTCTCTCTCTTTCTCTATCTAGAATTTATACACAGCACAGCACAGGACAGGATAAAAAGCAAGCAGATCAGGTTGGCCTTAATAAAAATCGCATCTTGAAGAAGAAGATTAGATTATTGATTTTTCTACTAGCTGCTGTGTGTATGAGAGAATATGCATTGGATAGAAGAAAACAAACAAGGAAATATTCAAGAGTTGCTTTTCATTTTTTTCTAGAGAGAGAAAGAGACAACATTAAAAAAGTGGGTATGGTGTTGGGGGGTGTGTGTGTGTGAGAGAGAATACGAGCACTGGCTGTCCTTTCCAATACCTACCCTACACTGTTCTCTTCCTCTATTTCTTTCTTTTTCTTTTACAATTCAATAGTTCCAATTTATTTAAAACAATCGATGATATGATATGATATTATTCATTATAATTATTTATTCAACATTTTTCATCTTATAACTAATTAACAATATAATTAATTTATTTCATATGTTTTCATTTTTCTTTCTTTCATACACATACATTAATGACATGAGCAGAACTGTAGTGTATTATATTCAGGTTCAATGCATTGGTTTCAATTTGTTTCCTTCATTGATAATGACTATTTACTATTTACTTTCCTAGTGGACATTACAGATTACAGACCAGTAACAAGTAATTCCACCTCTCATTTAAATTTCATTTTGGTTTTCTCACTATAATATCGTGACAATATTCGATATTTTGGTTGTGTACTTTACTCATTCAAATCCAGTCTTTTCTACCTTCATGACAGCATGAAATACATCTATCACCACGCTTTATACTAGTACACGCACAAATAGGTTTGATCCGAACTCAACTCATTAAGAAAATTGTATGCAGCTCAAGTAAGAAAAATTGTATGCAGCTTAAGTATGAAAGAACATGTCATGTTATTCGACCTCGGCCCACAAGCTTCACTTTTTCTTGTAATTAATATAAATCTTGAAAGTTTGAATTTCGCTCGGCCTGTGAGCTCGAAAAACTAATAAAGCTCATATATAACTTGTCTCGAAACCTTTCAAAATTAACAAAATTAAGCGTAAGTATAATAAAATAATAAAAGGGAAGACTTTCTTATTATATAGGAAAATATGATTTTCATGATAAAAACTGGTTAAATGAACCGGATATGCAATTTTTTGAGAAATAAACCGGATCAGTTGCTATATATATATAGGCCTCAAATATGCTGAAAATTGAAAAAAAAGAAAAACACATAGTAAAATATGTTTGTGTGTGTTTTGTGAGTTTCTTTCTTCCGATCTACTATTTTCTTGTCGGATTTTCATGGTTTCCATCGAATTTCAACTGAATAGCTTCCATGGACGTCAATCAGGTAAAAACCTCTTTGTTTTTGCGTGTGTTTGCAACATATTTCGAGTTTTGTGTGTGTTTTATGCGTGTTTTGTATGTATTTCATGATTTTTGATTCAATTTTCATGAGTTGATGTTTAAAACTTTTAGATTCAGTTGATATAATGTTCCAAATTCACAAATAAAAAACAATGAAGAAGCTAGCTCACCAGATTTGGAAATCATTCACGAAAATTTATTCAGATATGAAAAATATATCAAATCTGAACAGCAAATCGTACGTACCTTACAGTTTTAACGACTATTTTTATGATTTTTAGCTTGTGTTGCATTTTTCTGGTTTGTTATAGTTTTAAGATGCATTGTTATATATTTACGAGTCAATGTTATATTTTTAAGCATCAATATTACTGTCTTTAGCTTGTGTGTGTTTCATAATTTTTTTCGATTCAATTTTCATGATTTGATCTTCAAAACTTTCAGATCTGGTAGTTATAATGTTCAAATTCACAAATCCAGAATTATGAAGAGGCTTGCTCGCCAAATCTGAAAATCATTTATGATAATATGTTCACGTCTGAAAATTAAATCCGTACGTACGTACCTTATTGTTTTAACAATTATTTATATAGTTTTTAGTTTGTGTTACATAATCCTACTTTATTATAGTTTTAAGATACATTGATATATTTTTAAGAGCCACTGTTGTAGTTTTAAGCATCAATATTATAATGTTTAGCTTGTGGTGCATGTTTTTGTCCATAACAATTTTAAGAGTCATTGTTGTAGCTTTAAGAGACTATATTATGATTTTCTGCATCAATAATATTATTGTTTCTAGCTTGTGTTGCATGGTTTTGCCTTACTATAGTTTTAATAGTCATTGATATAGTTTTAAGAGACAATGTTATTGTTTTAAGCATCAAGTTTATTGTCTTTAGCTTGTGTTATGTTTTCCTGTTTTGTTTATTGTATATAACTCGTTTCGCATTATTATGTTTTGTTATAGTTTTAAGAATCATTGTTATAGTTTTTAAGAACATCCTTATTATTTTAAGAATTGATTTATTATTTTTAGCTCGTCTAAATGTTCCTGATTTGTTATAGTTATAAGAGGCATTGTTATCGTCTTAGAATACACTGTTATAATTTGAAGAATCAATGTACTTTTGTAGCTTGTGTTTTGTGTTCATACTTTTTTTTAATTATTTTTAGCACGACTGTGCTAGTTTTAATAAGAATCGTTAAGGTTTTAACTTTTAAGAAGGTACTGATCGATGATAACATCGCGAGTTTGATGGATATGTCTCTCAAATGTGTCACTGCAGTATTGAAGCAACAAATGACAGAGTGTCTAAGTTTACCAACAAATTTAATTGTAAAAACTCAGTTTGTATTTGCATCAACAATATTGTAATAACTGAATGTTGCTAATATCTTATATTAACTTGTTTATTGATGTTTTAATGGTATACATGAAACTTTTAGACTTGTTTACTATTGGTTAACTAATATTAAAGTATTACTTAAAACTATAACAAGTCATCTTAAAACTATCATCTAACTCATTAAAACCATCATACCATCGATTTAATATTTAACAAATGAGGTTAAAAGAATAATTCAAACATACAATACCGACGCATTAAAACCATCACATTATCTCTTAAAACATAAACGAATATACGTAAAACTGTAACTGTAACTATAACTTTCAATCCTACAACTTAAAACCATAGCATAATTTATTAAAACCATAACGAAAAATGTATATCTCGGCAGTTTTTATAAAACTCGGCCGGTCAAACCGCTAAAACTCAAAAGCCGCAAGAAAACCACAAAATCCTTGACTTTCCTATGTTTTAGTAAAATCTTGCATTTTCTAAGACTTTGGCCAAAATAAATGTATGCACATATATTTTTTTAAACACCTTGTTGAGCTTTCAAACAAGCTTCTCAATATTCAAGCTTGACTCAGAATGTAATCGAGTAATAACTTATCTCGTGCGAGTGGAGCTTGAGTAACTCGAAAAACAACTAAACTCTTTACAATCCTAATTTACACTACCTAGTTCAGTTGAGAGTGAGATATGATATGACAACATACAAACTAGTTTTATTATGGTTATTAGTATGTTTTATTTTTACAATTACGAATCATTATGGATGTGTTATACTTGTTAATTATAATTTAAAATGGCTAATTTATGAATATAGTAATGGTTATCTTATTATACGTAGTTGTTGTAGACGCTAAAAAATCTACAATCAAATTAGGGTTGATGAATTGGGGGCACCAACGACCTGCAAGACAACAAGAGCAAACAGAGAGATGTGAGGTTCCAAGGTGACACCGGTGTGTGCCGACCGAAGGGACTTCGACGCTCAAGTGAGATAATCGAAAAAGAGAGGGAGAGAAGATGAGAGTCGATTTATCATGTTAGTTGGGTCAGTTCGGCGGAGTTAGAGTGAACACCGGCGAGAGACTTGTTGACCTTGTTAGAGGAAGCTAGATGATAGTCGTCAGACGGTGGCGAGAGGTGATGGAAGGGCGATGGATGATGGTAAGCTATAGTGCATGATCGTCGAAGATGGTGGATGACCGTAGGTGTCTTCGAGTGTTGATCAAATAGCTTGTAAGAGATTGTGGCAAGAAAGTGATAGCTAGGATTTCGTTAAATGAGTATTGGATCATTGCTTTTTTGCTTACACGCCTCCTATATAGCTCCACTGACCGTTGGAGTCTCTCCCCCGATATCGGTGAGGCAGTTGGAATCTCCTACTTGGTTAGACCACGTCTCAGTCAGTTGGAGGAGTAGTGGGTGACTTAGCTTGTTAGCTAAACTAGCTTCCTAACGAGGTGGTCTCTATTGACTAGTTTTGTTGACCGACTAAGCGAGGTGAGAAGGTCAGTCTACCCACCGTTTGGGTGGTTCCATGAGGAAAGTAGTGTACATTGTCTTCTCTAGGGCCAACCACAAGCGTTAGCTCTCATGGGTTGGTCAGGTGTTAGAGCTACTCCGAGGACTACCAATCAAAGAGCCTTGGCTTGAGCTTGACTGATCAATGGGATGGACCTTGATTGATCAATGAGAGATGAACATTGTCTGCTCAATGTGAGATGCACATTGGGTAAGCTAGACCAAGCATGGAGGTTATTGTATGAGTCAAGGAGATAATTAAGCTTGATGCCTTGGCTCCTCGAAAAGCATGCACGAGCTAGCTTAAGATATATCCTAGAGCTAGAGCAAGACCTCATGGGTTGGTCAGGTCCAAGGACCGGACCTTAGAGGATTGTTCATTTCCATGGGTCGACTGCCACGTGACTAGTCTCCATCAACTAGGCTTCATGGTCAAGTTGACTCTTGGTCCCGTCTATGTGAATTGGACTTCAACTTGCCAAGTCGATGAGTAACTAGAACGTATTCGAGTAATCTTGTGGATCGGACCTGCTCACCTCATATGGGCCGTAAAGGGGGCTTATGTCGTAGTATTTGGACTAAATTTTGGACTGGACTAAAATATCATTCTTTACCAATACATTTATGATTGCTAATTCGTTATGAAACTGCTTTATATTAGTCAACAACTTGTAATTATTCATATTAATTAAACAATGTTTGGATTACATTGACATTGTAAAGTGTATATTGTTCTAACTTACAGTTTATTCAGTTAATACTCTTCTTAGTTTGAGATATTTTATATAACATTCTAAAGTTTCAAATCAAGATATGAAGATATAAAGATATCGAGGACGTTGATTTTAACCTATTCATCTTGAGATTGAACGTTGAATTTAACCTGAATGGTTTGGCTGCAGCAAAATAACAATACATAGACAATAATGTTTGCCTTCCGCCGCTACACGACAACAATAAAAACAAGTACTACTCATATTTAATGTCGATAATATAATGATGATAGGTTTCACCATTTCAACAAATTTAATCATTTTCTCCTTACTTTAACTTAGGTAACTATATTCACTATATTATTCATCTAATCATAATCTAATTAATGTTGTTTCCATATATTTTTAAGTTCAAATCCGCTTTGTTTTATTATTAAAATTTGAAAATACTTTAGTTGCTAACTTATATTGATAACTAATAAATTAATTTTAAAATATCAAATTTACCAATCCAACTACTGATAAATTATTCCTAAACATTTATATTTCGTGAGTTAGCTGATAATCATGTTACCTGCAAGTATATGTAAAATGAAGTAAGACGAAACTATGGTGGACGGTCGTGAATTGGTCGTGAGGCTACAACCGCGCCTCACGACCAATTCTTCCACTACGGCGACCGCCGTGGAGGGCGGTCGCCACTATTTTTTAATTTTTTTAATTTTAATTTATTTTTTCAATTTTATTTATAATTATATTAATGTAAATATTAAAAATTTTGAGTGAAAAAAGATGTTTTTACTGAAAATACGAGTAGAATAGTGTAATAGTACAAAATACGAACGTATACGAATAAAAGGTGACATTTAATGAACAAGAAAATATATCTTCACTGATCTAGATTTTTTAGATCTCGAAAAATATAAACTACGATATGAATTTTATATTTTTTTAATTGCAAATTAAGTAAATATATTGAAAAAGAAATAAAAAAGGGATTGTGCCACACATGGGATGCAGCCCAAAAACAAAAACTCGATCGAGTTGCGGAGCAGTCGACCACAGTGGACGAGATCGATCGTGGCAGCCGCTTCGATCGATCCTATTGACCGTCCACAGTGAACGGTCTAAAAGGATATAAACGTTATTCGTTCCATGTTAACTTTATTCAATATTATAAAAGTACTTATTTGAAATTAATTTTTATTTAATATTTATCAAAGTTAAGTTCAACTTTGCAATAAATATGAGTAGGACATTACAAACCTTTGCATATCAAACAAATATCTTTTTACAACAACAATGTTCTAACTTAGCTTTCATGTACACTGTGAGAAGGAAAATAAATTAAACTTGATCATAAATTAACCATTAAATTACAATTTTTAGTTATCCCATTATATATGTTTATGTTAAACTTTTACGATTTAATTTTATTCATTAATTATACATATTAAATTGCAATATATGTAATATTAAATAAATTATGAAATTTTAAATTAAACACTTTTCACAAAGTTTTAAAAGGAACGGAAGGGACCAACTTATGTTATTATATTTAAATATAATGTTTTAAACCATAATAGTAGTATGTTCTCCCTCAAGTCCGTTTCAGGTTTCTCATTTATATTTTCAACCCTTTTTAATTTGGCTAAAAGTTAATCTGAAATGTTAATATAAAATATCTATTCAAATTATGTTATGAAACTTTAGTCCCTAAAGTTTTATAATTAATTAATTGAACATTTTAAAGTGCATTCAGTTGGTAAGATGTTTCATCCCTAATTAATAGGTCGGGAGTTCGAGTCATATTTATTGTCTAGAAAAAACATTATTACATTTGACATTTATGTTAATTCATAATCAAATTAAAGTTAA
Source organism: Plantago elongata (assembly GCA_036897095.1). Lineage (NCBI taxonomy): Eukaryota > Viridiplantae > Streptophyta > Magnoliopsida > Lamiales > Plantaginaceae > Plantago > Plantago elongata. The sequence continues at coordinate 28,555 of JAYMSP010000542.1, forward strand.
ATACAGTTAGCCAAAGAAAGGTCAAAATCATAATGAGAAACATAACGAAAGAAGTAATATGCTATACATGAACATTTTAATTAGTTTTCAATTTTGTTTGTATGCTTTCGTAAATAAAATACATTTATTTTATATATTACACAATGTCCGTAGTTCTTTATACTTTATGATGATTACTTATTCAATATATATACTTCGGTCATTTTTTACTCCGATTTGGTGATTTTGTTACACACACCTCGAATATCTCACGTGCTTGACACAATGGCTATGTATTTCGAATTTTTTTTTTCATTTCGAAATAATTTCTGAGATTGAATCATGAGCTGACACGTATCTAGCACGTTAGATAATCTCGGAGCGTGAGATACTTCCGACGTGTAAGATACTCTGAGCGTTTATAATAAATCACCAAATTCGAATTAAAAAATGATCAGAGTATATCAAGTAATCATTATAAAATATATAAAAAATACATAATTATTGTGTAATGTATAAAATAGATGTGTCTTACCCTCTAATATACTTTATAAACAATTCCCTTCATTAATAACTCTATAGTTTAGGTCTTTTCAGATGATTGGAATGGTTATTTGGCTCAGTTTCATGTTTTCTTGAATCAAAGTTCAACCTTATCCAAGTTAGGACGGGTCTACTCATACTGGAGGGGCATCTCGCAAAAAACCCCTCCGGAAGAAAAAATCAATCAGCAGTTTTGTTCTACTTCCAATTCGCTCGTCATGAGATGAACCATATAATTAAACAAATCGGTCAAGTCCGAAGTCCCAAGTCTTGATTGCCGTTCGTGGGGATGTAACTTTTGGGATAATCCGGTGGTCGGATTATGAAGACTTTTCCCATGGTAGTGACGGTTTTGATACTCGTGAGAGCGGTTTTGCTTATTGAAGGGGTAGGTTCACCTATTAAAGGGGTAGGTTCGCATATAGGGTTTAGCCTAGCCGGTGCACACAATGCGGTCGGAGTGATGAAAATATCTATTTTCATTAATATTCGCATACTTTATGGTAAGTCTAGGATCCTATTTATACTTGCTATCTGACAGAGTATTTCAGGTAGTCTAGAGTTCTAATGCAAATAAGATAATGAAATAGATATGCTAGAATCTAGAGTTACCTAACAAGAGACTAATTCTAGAGATTAAAGACTCCTGCAGATACTCTGTCTTTATTATGTGACTTGCTAATCAAGATAGAATCTAATTACGTAAAAGAAGATAGAGTAAAATAATAAATAGATACTCCATCACTACGGTACTCCTAGACGAACTTAACCACTTTCATAAGAGCGAGCCGAGTGGGAAGAAAAACGTCTTCCCACCCCGTTCAACTCCCAAAACTAGTAGAACTCTCACAACCATGGAAATTAATATATATATTACTTCCTCCGTTCCGTCCTAAGCTTTCCAAATATTTTTTGGATTCAAAAAATAAAATAAGAGTACTTTTTTCATAAAATAATAATATAAAAGTACTTTTGTTTATAACTGAGTGACATGAGATGTAATTTTAAGCTATTGTTTGAATATTATAATGTTAAAGTTGAATTAAAAATGGATACAAATGAAAATGATAAGATTTAATCGGGACAACAAAAATAATAAAATGAAAAGTTTAGGACGAGACGGAGGAACTAGTATGAATCAAAAATATCAATTCTAATTTGTAAGTCTATAGGTATGAATCAAAAATATGAATTCTAACTTGTAAGTCTATAGGTCGCACGACTTATCTTTCAAATAAGTGGAAACACTATTATACACCTACTTCATCATCCGCCATCAAAATTGGTTCTACTATGATTCTTCCTCGTGACTCATTAGGGGTCTTAGTTGAAGTACATGTGATGAAGGAGGAAAGGGAACGCATTAGACCCTTTAGCCGGCTTACCTTGACCAAATTGGATTATGAATCAATAGAGCCATCAATGTTGTTTTAATTTCTTGCGGTAAACAAAATTCATACGGACTTCCTGGAAAAGCTTAAGTTGGCAATGAGTCTCAAGAATCAAACTGATGATGAAAATATATTGGGGACTTGCAGGTTTCTGCATCAACAAGTCTAGACATTACACTAATTTGTATGGTAATGTTATTGACCTAGATTGCCCGTCCCGTCCCGGCCCAACTATGGTGAAAATCATGAAGCTGATTTGAACCTAAATCAAATGAAAGTATGTGGCCCGGGGCCCACAGAGGTACAATTCGATCCAACTTTTAAAACATAGCTTTCAACGAAAATTATTTTGAAAAAAGACCACATTTTGATAGTCTGCAAAATCAATACATAGAACTGTAAATATAATAGTTATCATATTCATAGTAGTATATGAAAAGATAAGGGAATGGAAAATGTGGACAAGAATATAATAAAGTCAATGAATGGTGGCTTTTTATTCAACATATGTACGTGGTGGTAGTAGTCTAGTCCCCATTTTGTATTTATTAATATCACTGAAATTTGGTTAATATCGTCCCGACCGAATTATGAAAATGACATTTAACCAAGTTACAACTTTACATAACCATCTTCTATTTGATATTTTCCTACACAAATTGAATCCCCTAAGCTATCACCAATATAATTAAACTGGTTTTATTAGTTGTTACAACATATACTGTATATATATTATTTTTTAAATGATTAAAGGGTAACTCGAACCCCTGAGTTATTAGTTGGAGGTGAAGCGTCATCCCAACTGAGTTGTACTTATTTTGTTACTTAATTAATTAATCTTAAATGATCGTTCCTTTTTTCTTGATTAGTGTTGGCCAACTATTACATATTTACTTGTATTTGGGCTTTGAGATTCGAAAGATGACAAGTAGAGGGTTGATCACGAGTTTAAAGTGTAAACTACGTACGCAGAATATTTGATATCTACGTATCATATTTAGGTTTGATTAATGCAACCGTTTATGAATTTCCTATTATATATCAATGGAATGCGTTTTATCATGGTGATTGGTACAAATAAGTCCGACTTAAGGATTGATGGATTATGACGACTTAAGTTCGTTCTAAGATTTAATGTCCAATTCTGAATTTCAAATGAGTCCTACTCCACTAAAGTCAAGAGAACAACCCTCTAATACTTCAACGTTGGGGATTCAATATTTGGACTACAAAGTCTCATCTACTTAATGGGGCCAATTAAATCCATTAAGAGCTCAAGCCCAAGTTTGGATAAATCTAGAGCTTACACTTGTCACTCATCTAATGGTGAACAAGCCTTCACCTATAAATAAGGGTTAATCCACTCTTCATAAGGTAAGTATGAACCTCCACATACTTCATTCTCCAAGCTTTGGGGTTCAAGCCTTAGCTTGATCAACCCCTTAACATGTTGAGTTCGAATCCGATTTGTCTTAGGCAAACCGGCTCAAAAGGGTCTAACCCTTTCCCCTCTCTTTCAGACACACAAGTATCGATGGCCCTTCAAGTACCGACGAACTCCTCATGTATCGAAGGACCACTTTACCAAGTACTCCCACGAAGGACCTATGTGAGTGGTAGACCTTGTCTTATGGCGGGCTATACACCAAAAAGTTCCTACGCCAAGAAGGTCTTATGTCGGACTCCAAGAAGGTCCTACACCAAGAAGGTCTTATGAAGTCCACCAAGAATGTCCTAAACCAAGAAGGTCTTATAAAGGACACCAAGAAGGTCATACACCTAAGAAGGTCTTATGAAGGACTCCAAGAAGGTCCTACACCAAGAGGTTCTTATGTCGGACTCCAAGAAGGTCCTACGCCCAAGAAAGTCCTACACCAAGGTCTTATGTTAGACTCCAAGAAGATCTTATGAAGTACACCAAGAAGGTCCTACACCAAGAAGGTCTTATGAATAACACAAAGAAGGTCTTAAGAAGGACTCCAAGAAGGTCCTACCGCAAGAAGGTCTTATGTCTGACTCCAAGAGGTCGTACGCCAAGAAGGTCCTACGCCGGACTCCAAGAAGGTCCTACACCAAGAAGGTCTTATGTGGACTCCAAAAAGATCCTGCACCAAGAAGGTCTTATGCCGGACTCCAAGGAGGTCTTACACCAAGAAGATCATATGTCGGACACCAAGGTCTTATGTCAGACTCCAAGGAGGTCCTACACCAAGAAGGTCTTATGAAGGACACCAAGAAGGTCTTATGAAGGACACCAAGAAGGTCCTACGACATACTCCAAGAAGGTCATATGCTGGACTCCAAGAAGGTATACACCAAGAAGGTCTTATGTCGGACTCCAAGAAGGTCCTACATCAAGAAGGTCCTGCGCTGGACTCCAAGAAGGTCTTATGAAGGACGCCAGAAGGTCCTACATCGAACTCCCAGGGGCGGCCCAACTCTTTCGGGGGCCCAAGGCAAATTTTCCTCGAGGGCCTAATAAAACAATTAAGAAAAATAATAAAAATTTACATACTTATCTTTTTCTTGAGTTTTTTTAGTAACTTACATATTTTTTATTAGTTACTCTACAATGTAAAATAATTAAGAAGTAATAAAAATTGGAATAAACAATTGAATGATTAATGATTCGTAATTAAACTAAAGCAATAATAAAAAATATCAATGCAATTAAAAATAAAAATTTGAAAATATCACTTGAACGGATTGAAAATGTGGTCTAGGGGCCTAATATGAGCAAGATTTACGGAGCTAATCAACCCCAAAAGATGGTCTGAAATGCATATAATCGTGAATATGAGTACTGTGTTGTGAATTTGTTTGTAAATTGTAAAATACTATAGAAGATTTTCTTTTACGACCTTTCAATATACCAGAGACAAGGAAATCATTAATTCTAACAAATTTTGACTATTTAAAGTAAATTTGGTCCTTGATAATTGGCTATTAAAAGTAAATTCTCCATTATTACTTCAAAGTTAACTAGTTATGAGTCGTAGGAAGCATTTGAAAATCCGAAGGAAAAATAAATAATATACATGTTTAAGAAATAACATGTAAATTATGGGGCTTCTTATTATTTGGGCCCTAGCTAATGGCCTCACCTGCCTATTGGGCTGCACCGGCCCTGCGGACTCCAAGAAGGTCCTACACCGAATATCAAGAAGGTCCTACATCGGATATCAAGAAGGTCCCATCCATTTATGCTTACCGAAGTCAGACCAAATACAAGTGAAAGAACTAAAACGAGCTAAACTACTCAAGGCTATAGCGAACTAAGCCAACCCCACTTTTATACACTTTCAATTTGTGTGATTAAAGATTCAACATCGGATAACTGCTTGATTGAGTTTGTATTGGTTGGATCAAGCGGTGTCGATCGGGCACTGATAGGAATCGACGAAGACTCTAGCCATGGAATCGTAACACACCCGCCACGATGAACCTTCGACGAAATCTTTGTATCTACTAGCTTGCGGAGGCGAACTCTGTAGCGTCGATTTTCCTGAACTTTTATTGTCATGAATTTTTTCATAAATACACATTTCCATCAGTTGTATGGTTTTCATCCTTTAAGTTTGTGTTATTATATGAAGGTTAACAATATTAATGGAATGATAGAAATCTTAGAAAACGGTCATGAAACAACTATAAATATAAATATGTAATGGAGTCTCTTTACTTAAATAATATCATAATTTCTTGCTCTATTGTGTATTCTTATTGTAAGACTGGATATTGTAGAATTAACTAATCATTAACGAAATGTTTTATCCTGAAAAATTATTTTATCAAACCTCACACACTGTAGCGGTACAATGAAATTTTAAGGAGAGATATTTTACCTATCGACTTATCTCCATTATTAGTCCATGTTACGCTCGAAATTGGAAATTGCACACTTTATGATAATTCTAACATTCCGAAACGAGAAATTATTTTAGACACAACTATAATCTAGTAAACTTTTCATTGTGATTAATCATCAAGCTTTTGGGAACTCTTGGGAACATCGCATACCAATCACATTAGCAAATATAATGTATCAATTCCGGACAACCAAAAACACATAAAAGTAACATTATTAGGTTCTTTGGGTTGCAATTTAGACCTAAATTTACTTAAGTTTTTTATATTCGTCTCTTTGAACTGCAATTTTAATTCACGTTTATATTCTCAATAGAATTTTAACTCTATTTCAAATACAACTTTTAAAAACTCACTTAAAATATACATAGATATTTATGAGCTAAAATCAGTTAAACTAAGTTTGTATGGTAGACAGAATATATCAATATATGGTATATACTAGTACTACTATCAGATTATTTCATCATACTTCCACATCTTATGATTTTATATTGTATTGAAAACAGGAAGGGATTGGGCACCCCACTTCACCAAAGCTCATGTGGGTTGTCTATTTTTTTCAACTTTAAAGCAGTATTTTCGATTCAGAAAAAGAAGTAAAATTGGAGGTATATATATGTGTAGTGTAGTGTAGTAGTGTGTTGTTATTATAATCAGATTTGGGAGGGCATATTTAAACGTGGAAAGATATGAGTAGGTTCGTGAAGTCTTAAAGAACTAGTAACAATTAAGTACAAGCTCCATCACTGATTGAAGTTTCAAATGCTGACAGTAACAAACCAATTGTTTTGAGAAAAAGAAAGAACAGCATCAGAAGAGTGAAAATATAATAGAGATAATGAAAAATTTATTCTTCATTTATACGTTGTGTGTACAATGCAAGTATAAATATGAGGTATTTATACAAGAATAAAGGTAGATCAAAAGTTTAGAAATGTAAAGGTAGATCAAAAGTTTAGGAATGTATGAAAAGTCATTCACTACTCCACTAACCATTAACATCATTAAGCTCCTTAATTATCCATTAACTAGTACAACTAGTGTACATTTATCCATAACACCCCCTTGAATGGACAATAGTTGACGATGTTGGTACGCGAGATATATATTGCCTCATTAAAAACCTTGCTAAGAAAAATTCAGTGGGATAAAAACTTAGTCAAGGGAAAAAGAGTGCAGTGCATATCCAACTCCCCAGATCAATGCGTCATTGTACTTCTTCAAACTACTACAATTTCAATCTTCCGGATCAACTTATCAAATGATGATGTCTGATATGATTTTGTGAGCAAATCTTCAAATCTTTTGTACTTGGATGGAATCTCCTTCTCGTAGATGATGGCGGAGAAGAACTTCTGTAATATGTAACTCGCCTTCGTGTAGAAGAACTTGTCAAACACTTGGAACATCATTTGTTTCAATGTTTATAACATCACTCCATAATATTATAGGGTTTGACCAATAAGCCTCATGACCTTATCACATGTATCAAAGATATGGATAATGTTGCCTCGTTAGAAAAAACCTTACTAGGAAAAATTCAGTGGGATAAAAACCTAGTCGAAAGGAAAAAGAGTGCAAATATTTCTCATGTGATGCACAATGATTTTCAATCATTATCTCCTTCATATGTTCAAACTTCAAGTGAAACTAACATTGGTATAACCGATATTATTTTTCATGAGTATTGAGAATTTTAACTCATACTTCAATAATTCACTGCGTGAATATCATTTTGTACTTTATCAACATGAAGTTGATTTTGATATGAGTTTAGAGGTTTCACATATCAAACATTAGTTCCTCAAGAACTTTACTCATTCAATCCATTTGTATTAACATGGTACTTTGAGTCTCCTTGGGACTAAGTATCGGAGATTATATCTCCCTCATTGAATATTCTCAAAATATATGACTTGCAAGTCAAAACCCGTTGGTGTTTCGAATTCGTTTAATCAAAAGGACTTCTGGTCCATGAGGTCATTTTTATCATCATGATGTCATCGAATGGACTCACATGTACGATCCCCATTTATATGTCCAATAAATCATATCCATCGAATTTTGCATATGCTTATTCATTTCTCGGTTCCATGTATGTCTGTATTTCAGATCTATTTCTTTGATTTTTCAAGACAATACTGATAATTGATATATGAATATTTTTTTGGGTACCATTTCATTTCATATAGGCTCATTTATGATAATTCAAATATTTTTGCCCTTTATGGCATACACTACTCTTTAGGAGTACCAACTGTCTTATCTTGCCATTTTCTTGTATTGTATTGTACTTAGTACTGGAACCGTAATTCACTGAGGTGAATGAATCATTAGTACAATAGACAAGATATCTCAATGTTCATCATATGTCATTTTATAATTGATATGCAACTCTGTATGTCTTAAAATATCGGGTCAAAGCGGGTTAACATTCAAATCATAAAGCTTTATGTTTGAATATATCTTGATACAATAACATGAAACTGAATCTTTAGTTCAAGTTTGAACTTTCAACTATATGGGATCAATTCGCTCTACGAATTTTTTACCAGCTTATTCATGTTATTCCTCCCATAAGCTCCAAAACTAGGGCTCATTAAAATATAATGCCCATAATTAGTTCTCAGCGGAGAACAATATTATAGGGCGTCATTATATTGTAGAGTTGAATTTTCTTGTGCTGAAAATAAATTTGCCCTCAAATTGAAGATCACGCCACGTATACATCAATAATTGTCAAGTTTAAAAGTGTGACTTTTGTTAATTCAAGATCTTCATTTCCATGCTTAATCTCAGTGTTATGTCCCGCCATAATAATCAATACAACATGAGATAGATTTCAACACATAATCATATGGACTTGACCTTTCAATAATGTGACATTGGACACAACCGATGTGTCTTTCATAATTGGCAAGACTAATCATATTAAATCCTTTTTAGGAATTTAGTCTAATATATGTCATTGATCACAATTCTGTTAGAGTAAAAACTCTTGTATGGTGATGAAATCAAGCCATGCATGTGTTATGTATTCTCGACATAATTCGTCTTTTGAGGGTATATATAAATTTCAGCATTTACAATATAATGCTCCCCTCAAATGCTCATGACATCATTAGCAATTGTCTTACAACATAAGTAATTTGAACATTGATACATTCCAACTTCACCGGTTGGTTATTTCACATTATAAGTGATTGTGATCATTCGTATATTCCAACTATAAGTTGGAAAATTTATAAATATTAATACTACCAACTTCAGGTTGGAAGTTATCACTTTCTTTGCATCACCATCAATAAAATATGTTTAATATGGGTGTGCATACCATCATTGTCTAGCTAATCAAAGCTAGAATATTGAACCATTTGTTGATGGATTTATGGTTTGAGTATTAACCATGCGTTGATAGATTTATCATGGTCCATTGATATGTTTGTGGACATATATATTTCAACTACCATCAATCGTTGTACCATTTTTTGTGGTTATATTAAAATTCAAGATATGTGGATCTTTGATGGTAAATTATTTAACCTTTTAAGTTTCCATCGTTGATGGTGGAGAAATGTATTATTTGTGCCTTATCATGGCTTTATATTTATATCACATATTCACTTTAGAGAATATTGTTTTGTATTGTATCACCATTTGAAAAGCGTTCTTCCAAAATGTGAGTTTGGATATAATTCACCACTAACAATAAAATTAGAGTGGTTAGATAATACCGTATGATGAGAAAAATAATATTTAAGGAAGTAAATTATAAACAAAATAGCAATTATCTTCAAAGATGATACGTAGTAGTATTATATTTTCAAAGGATATGAGCTCCATTGATGGCATCATTCGTATGGAAGCTCCATCTCGAAACTTGTAAGTGATTACATGTCATCTTTGATCAAAATTAGTTGTTATGATCTTAAGTATGTCATCATGAATATGATATCACTTAAGGTTGTTTCTTGCATCTTTAGAATGAAACTAAAAAAACAAAGAACTATTATATATAATTACAAACATAAAATAATAAAATGAATCAATATAGTATATGAAATTGAGAGATTAAGGGGTGATGTAATAAGAAATCTCTTATTCCTGATCATCATAATTCTTTGTCAATTGAAACTCTCTTCTTCTAGCTTTTTCCTTTCGAATCGTAGTGTACATTCTTTATCAGTTGGTTGAGCAGTATCGTGTTGATAACGTGTTGAGAGAAAAAGAGTGAAGAGCATGAAGAGAGTAGAGAGTATAATAGAGATAATGGAGAGTTCATTTTTCACTTGTATATTTTAAGTACAATGAGAATACAAATATGAGGAATTTAAACAAGAGTAAAGGTAGATTAAAAGTTTAAGAATATATAAAGAAGCATCCACCACTCCACTAATCATTAATACCATTATACTCCTTAATCATTCATCAACTAGTATAACGAATGTAGATTTATCCCTAATATCAATAATATAATTCAATAACAATAATCTTCCTCATTAACTTAAGTTTACAACCATACGTGATCATCATGGTAGTATATTTAACGAAATGCTTTAATGATGACTACAATATTCTAAACGTTTTGTTTCCAAAGACTTAAACGGGAGGAGGAGGTAGTCACTGAATTTTTTTTCAAATACGTAGTTGTGTATTTTATTTTGGATTTACAAGCAAGCACAGTAATAACTCGAGATAATATAGCTACTATATCAAGTTGATGGTAGAGATCAACTCCAGTTTTTCTTAGATTTAACAACCGACAATTATTAGGTTGAGCCTAGACATTTTAATCCGACAATTATTTATATACAACTCTTTATGTAATAGGCTGGTTTCATTGTACTAACACATGTCATTTCCGTTCACTTTATACTCACACATAAACAAACTAAGAGACTTCAAGTTTATAACATATATAAGATTATTTCAAAGCACACACGCACTCTAAAGTTCTTATAAATGTATTCACGAAATGAAAAGTGATTTTTTTTGTATTAGTGTTCTCGACCCTTTAAACTTTAACTTGATTTGAAATTTTAATATTTCCTTAGTCCCATTAATAACGAAATAATTTAATTTTACACACTTTTTAATAAAAATATGTTATATGTGGTTAAGAATAAATTTGATATAGAAAAGTGTATGTGACCCAATAATGTGTGGTTAACATGAATTATATTATAGAGGTTATTTTAAATAAAAAATTATTTCACTTTACTGGAACATTAAAAATAGAAAAATATTTTAATTTTAATGATATGGAGGAAGTATAAGAAATTTTTATTAGTGGAGAGATAGAAATTTATTACAATACTATATAAATATACCACCACAAGTCCGTTAAATTTCATTATAATTAATAAATTTCATTTCCAACTCGATCCTCTATAAAAGGATAATATAAATCACACACACTATACCACCGCCACACTATGATCAATAGTAACCACAAAAGTTGTCAATTTATTTGAACTACGAAGGATTATTTTAAAGTCAAGTGGGCATCGATTAAAAAGAGCTTAAGATTTTGAGATTAATGGAGACAATGTTAGTGGACATGTACAATTTTTGAGAGTAATAGCACATCATACGAGAATAATAGCTGTATGTGACATCAGTTTAGTCTAAAACAAGTTCTAGCCACAAAGATAGTATGCATTTGCTTTATAATCCACATCAAGACGCATTCGACTCTTTGGCTCAAAAACCAAAACAACACTAGCCAAGTACCATGATCGATGAAACAGTTCGCATATCTACTGCACCAATGCAGAAAGTTTAACAGCCGGAAAGATATCCCGGAAGCACAACGGCGGTATATGAAAAACAAACAAGGTTGTAAATTTTCTATTTTAAGGAGGTGAGTTATAGCGCTGTGGTTTCATGCAGAAAGTAAAACAAGCTTACAGAGAGAATTATCATCTCGTCTAAGATCTAAAGTTAGCATACCGCCTTTCTGATTGCAAGATTGTACATGGCTAGAACTTCACACGGCAATGACATGAGGAGAAATGGTTGAGCAGCCATGTGGTGGTGATGCAAAGCTCAAAATGATTTCATGTAGTCTTGACTTGGTTTCTTCCAGGCCTCTGGTATGCCTGTAATTCAGAAATACAAAATAAAAAGAGATAAATTAACATATTAGCAAATGAAGAAATAAGAATGCTAGCAATCGCAGTAATCAAAGCTAAGGTTGATAACTAGAATACAAATGAATACTTGTATAGTTGTATTGTATCTTGTCTGAAATTAGTCAAATTACCATCCAACAGAACAAGACAGTTAAATGTTTCCTTTATTTCGGAGAAATCGTATCCCATGATGGTAGAGATCTCTGCGCTCTCCAAACATGGAGGAGAAGGACCAGTTCTCAACTTGTATAAATTTAGTAAGATTTGCTTTCTAGACATGGAGAAGAGATCCAGTTTCAACTAGTAACATGGAAACTTAAGTGGTGTTCTTGATTCATGTGTAAGGCCAAAATGGAAAATGCAGAACACAAACATAGGGAGTCTACTCATTCATACCAATCGTAAACTGGATAAAATTGCTAGATTGAAACCCATGTTTAAGGAACACCAAAATTGATCTGTATGAAACATACACTACTGAAGTGATTACATACACATGAAGAAAGTCATTGTGCTAAACTACAACTATCTGGCAATTAATAATCTTACGAAAGAAGTCCAGAAGGCTTTAAATAGTTCTGTGGGAATGAAGAGAATTATGACATACCTGATGGTAATGCTCCCAGGGACGTGTGAACTGAATCATCATTGCCAAGAATTTCCTGTAATAACAGCAAACACCAAATAATTAATCTAGCAGAAACTGGAATAAGCATTACTTAATGTTTGTTCAGAGAATTAGTGTTTGATGAAGAACCAAAGTTCTATGAGGAAGCAAGGATATTAGAAGTAGACATTGTTACCTCTCCATTATGCAGACTCATATTGATATGAGGAGAATTGAAGTCTATGGCCACAGAAGAACTGCGTGGGCCTCCATCTCCAAAATGTGCCGATGTCACAAGTCCAAAACCATCCTGAATTCTGTGTATATGATTGGAAATATGAAATTAGTATGTTCATTATGAATGAAATCCAGGCCAGTATATACCTATATTAAGAACAGGCGTGCCAGCTAAATAAGCAAATAAAATGTGATGCAAAAAAAAGTAAGATTACAAAGCGAAACAAAGATATGTAGTCAATACATTATCATGACAACAAATGCCTTACCAAATAAATGTCCACATTTAAAAGATTTTCCTAGGTGCAACTGGGAAGCATGCACCTGTTATAAAGGATAATAATGCACTAACCTTGTCTTAGATTCGTCCAAGCTTTGATCTTCATGTGCAGGTTCATCTTCCAGATCAATAATCTCAATACCATTGGCATTCACACCATGTTTACCATTCATGTTTGACAGGTTGAAGTTATCACTCATTGACAAACCAACATTAACAGTTGGAGCTTCTTTTCCCATTTCAACAACAGAGTTAAACTGTGCCTGGTTAACAACGTCATGATTCTCATGGACGTCAAATGTCTGAATGAGATTCAGGTCAAAAGTCTTCAATGATGTTGGAAATAGTTGCTTCTCTTCCAAGATCCCAGACGAATTGGCATGAGTTATGGGAATTAGTGATATATTCAGACCCCTTTGAACATCAGATGGATATGAATATGTACTCTCTGAAGTTACGGGATCTCTACAATTAAAAACACCAAAGTGCGTCTCCATACTAGGAAACCCTTCTCTCTGTCTTTTAGGATTCTTCCTATCATCATTATTACCATCAACTTCACGTTTGTCACCTCTAATTTGAAATTTATCTTCAGTTGCGGAATCAAGGGTACCAGAAGAAATGTCCATGGAGACTTCCTTGGCATTATTAACTCCAGAGACTTCAGGATGTCCTTGATCAGAAATATTAGCATCTTCGTTCATGGAATCATGGACACTGCCTGAGCCCTTACTATAGGGAGATTGGGTGTATGTGGAAACATTTGCAGTTCCACTACCAGTTATTAAATCAACATTATCAACACGAACCAAACAATCCTTCCTCACAGAAGCTACCGTATGTTCCAAATCAGATTGATTACAATGATCTTTTACTTCTCCAGACTCTTGAATTGATACATTAGTATCTTCCAACGCTATCTCCAATTTGACACTGACATCTAATGGTAAACTGTTCTTGTTATCAGAGAAACTTAACTCGTTACCGTCCTCTACTGAGTTGCATTTCTCCATGCCGGACTTTAAAAGGCTTGAACTGCCACCTTTAGTTATTTCACGTGGAGAAGAACTCTGAGAGCCAGCATTACTATCTTTTTCCAAAGACTGCTTATAGCGGCCTACAGAAGATTCATCACCATCAACATTCCTGTCCCATGAAGACCAGCTTTCATTCCAGGATCCACTCTTTCCAGGCTCTCTTTCCATCTCCGACCCATCAAATCTTGAAAACCTTTCATTCCAGGATCCACTTCTTCCATGCTCTCTTTCCATCTTTGACCCATCAAATCTTGAAAATCTTTCATTCCAGGATCCACTTCTTCCATGCTCTCTTTCCATCTTCGACCCATCAAATCTTGAAAACCTTTCATTCCAGGATCCACTTTTTCCAAGCTCTCTTTCCATCTTTGACCCATCAAATCTTGAAAACCTTTCATTCCAGGATCCACTTTCTCCAAGTTCTCTTTCCATCTTTGACCCATCAAATTTTGAAAACCCATATCTTCTCCTTCCTTTCTCAAAAACTTTTGAGCCCCTAGAATCATATGCATCAGAATACCTTTGTCTACTAGATTCTGCACCACGAGCATGCATCTCTGAACCTGAACGAGCACGGCTATCAACAGTACTCCGAATGTTTTCACGGCTATCAACAGTACTCCGACTATTTTCATGGCTATCAAGAGTACTCCGACTGTTTTCACAGGTATCTACAGTACGCCACTCTCCTGTGGCCGGGTCTTGCGTCAGCTTTCCTGTGTTATACAAATACTCAGCTGCTAGCCTACCAGCTCGAAGGAAAATGTCAGTCTCCCTAGGAGGTGACGGTGATGGCTGATACCTCCTCAAGTGTTCAGTCCGCCTGTAGTCACCACGACGATGATGATGCTGATGGTGGTAGTGGCGGTTAGTTCTATCAAAGTCATTATTCCGGTGCCTTCTCCCTGATCCTTCAGGTGAAAATCTAGAGGCATTTCCACCACCACCCCTCCCAACACTCTCCGATTCCGACCAGTTACGGTGCCTTGGACGCATAATCAACAACAGATATCTACAACAAGTACATACAAACTTCAATCAGGAATCAAACAACCGCCTCCACCTATTTCATCACCAACCTTCTCAGACTACCTGTAACACGACCTTGAAAATTAACAACGCATACAAACCTTCTTAAAAAAGAAAATTGAATAAAAGGAAACATAGCAGTATCATTAATTGAACTTTCTCCATCAGCACTTAGCAGCTATGTTTTTATCACACGCGATAAAATATCTCGTGACAAAAACAAAAATGTTCCTATTAAAAAAATGTATCGATACGAACTATACTCCAAACCAAACCATCGAAATAAGCAGTAAACAATCAAATCAGCAAAACATCTAACAAATTCTCCAAGCAAAATCAAGTCCGAGTAGTTATCAAGTAAGGTATACATCTCCAGCTGTAATCAACGAGTCTCGGTTCAAAATTGGCTGACCTGAATCAGCAGCATTGGTAATCTTAGGGTTTCAGATCCATTTCTCGCTCATCCTCATCACCAATTGACACACCGGAAAAGCAAACGGAAAAGACTCTTCAAATGTTATCAAAGCAAGTTGAATCGAAGCTAATCGAGCAAATACAGTAGTACTAAATGTCCAGTTTTTGTAAGTCTGTCCAGCATCGAATTAGCAGTGTGTATGTATCAATTCAATCATCATTGCGGTTGTTCGAGCGAGTGAGATCTGCCCAATGAGTAGTAGAGGTGTAGCTGTAAATGAAATTTGCAGAGAGGGAAAATGTGAATCCAAAATCGAGTGAGTACACTAGCGGGTGAAGAAGAAGAAGAAGACAAGAGGAGTGAGAAATTATGTATTGTTTCCTTCTGGTTTATATACCTAGCGGAGATTGTGGGTCTCGATTGTGGGTCTCTCAGGTGTGCGCTATTGCATCCGGCCCCGTCCACTTTCTTATGCTTTCTTTCGTGCGGTTACATGACGATCGACTTCGACAGTGTGTTACTCTCAAATGTGCGCTATCTAATATTGCATCCTGCCCCCATCCACTTTCTTATGCTTTCTTTGGTTCGGTTACGTGACGATCGACTTTAACAGTGTATTACTCTCAGATGTGCGCTTTCTAATATTGCATCCTGCCCCGTCCACTTTCTTATCCTTTTTTTGGTGTGGTTACGTGACGATCGACTTCTACAGTGTGTTACGTACCTACGTCAATGTAATTTTGAACTTGTTTGCATGGGATGTTTGCCGCCAAATTTAACGTGGTAAAGGTTTGAAAGAAAACCGTGTAAGAACATTAATGCGAGTGAGGGTTGTACATCCGTCCCACGTGATACTATTTTTTGTCGTTACTATTATTAGGTAATCATATATATTTCTACGTAGATACCCTAAAATAGTGATGGACATACTTTTAGAGTTACTACTTTTTACATAAATTAGAAACAGTCAAAAAAGTACATCATAACTTTATAGAAGAAAAGTTTTCTTTTGTAATTACATTCTATAAGTTCTAGCTATAAAAGAAAAATCTAGTTAATATTAAGAATTAAATTTTAACTTTCATAGATATTTATATATTAACATAATATCCATCCATTATTTTATTGACTACTCTTGTAATAGGATTTGGTGTCTGTGTATTTATTTCTTTCATTTCTTTATTTTTCCTCAATTATATGTGTGTATGGAAAATACTTGGAATTTATATAACTTTGCCAAAAGAGTATGTGGTACTAAATTTTATAATTTTTCTTTCCACAAAAAGGTGATACATATTTCCTTTAGAATTCAAGAGTACTTTTGTCATATTGATGGAAGGGTATGTGATTGCATGCTTGTTAAATGTGGAGTGCTTTAATGCAATTAATTGCCTTGAGTTGTCATCATTGGTAAATGTACGAACTCACGCAGCAAATGCTACTCTCTGCACGGTTACATTGCACCATCTCACTTCTCACGCCGTGCACCACCGACCCGTTATTCTATGTGCAAAGATTTTAAGTTTTTCCTTTTTAACTTCAAATACAATTTGGTAAAACTTTGGTGATTATAAATGAGCAAGCATAGGATTCCCCTTTTAACATTCAATTAAAAAACGTGAAGTATTACTGTTTTTTAAGGGTAATAAGAGGTAGAAAAAATGTTTTAATCTATTGTTCGAGACTTCGAGTATGATGCACTGCGACATTAAAGTAACCCATGTCAATACGCCATACTTCCAGAAAAAACTCGAACGATATTTAAACAAAGGAACATATCCAAAACTGACACAGGTGGCTAAGTAGGGAATTGGAAAATCAATTAAAGAATTTTGAATATTTCAGTTTAATAAGAACGATACTCACATAGAATAGTATATTTTTTATTCACCAGAATTCATTCGTAAGAACTTAATTATGTACGAACGTGGAAAGGGTTCTATCCGAGGCTACAGTATTATGAGCATCATTTGTCCAGAACAACACAAAATTAGGCCCTCACCAACGGAAGAGGGTATAGTTAAGCCAAAAGTTACTAGTGTTTAGAATATTAGGCACTTTACAAAATTTACCTAAGGGCATACCGAGGTCTGGAATATCACCCATGATCTATTGTTCCTGATTCCGAGCATTCTCAGCTTCATTGACAGGCGCTCTCACCCTCCGTAGCTCTATCTCCTTCCCTCACTGGATCTGACCTTAGTGGACAATATATCATCCTCTCTGGACGAGACGAAGTGTCGGAGGTCTCACCCATTTCAAACACTAGAGCATAACCATCAATAGGGCCTGGAAGTTCCATATCCAATCTTGGTTAGATTCAAACTTGGCTTCTGGTTGGAGCTTCCCCGCGGCAATTACGGAAGGTAGCCAGGACGGGTAGCTTGGGTGGAATACTCCACGGTAATCCTCGGTATCCTCTGGACCAGACTTGGGTGCCACGAGATACCACCAGTCCTCTTCTTGCAGTACGGAAATTGGAATGTTTTCATCTTCCGAAATGGGGTCCCCGTTCTCATCAGCTTCCATGTCGATGTCTAGAGCCTGGACGAAGTCAGCTGTCAACTTCTCATTCAGTTTTAGCTGACCAATGCAAGAGTTGAACCCATTAATCTGTTCTACAGCAGCCCACATCTTCACAAAGAAATCACAGGACTTGGAATTCAAGAACTCTGATACAGCCTCGCATCGGGTAGGCTTAGCTGCTTTAAGTAAAGCTTCCCTCATTGCTCTCCAAGCTTCACCCATGGCTATGGCCTGAGTCTCATTCCTAACCACGGAGGCCTGAGTATCCTTTGAGACCTTCTTATGTTCTTCCATCTCATGGTTCCGAACCTCAGCAAGTACCTTGAGTTGGGCCCTGAGCTTTTCAAGCTCCGCATCAGCAGCCTCCGAACCTCCTGCTCGGCTTTCAGCTCCTTCTGTAACTTCTCGATTTCAAGAGTAGCATGAGCCTCGGTATTAGCTAATTGCTCCAAAGCAACAACATGATTAGTCAACTGAAGAAGATACAAGAATGAGCAACATAAGTCATGGTTTCCTTGGTCAACAGTGACTGATATGAACAATATAGTCCGACCTCCTAAAGTCGTTATAATACGTCACGACTTACCGAAAAGAAGACGAACCTATGACTATCTCAAGTGGGGGCCGTCACTAGGATCTCGGGGCCATTATCCGTGCATTTCGAGAGACGGGGCCGGCTCCACCACTTCCCCACGACGACCTCTCTTAAAAATAGGCTTCCACAAGTATCGGGCCGGCTCCACCACATCCCCACCACGGCCTCATACATAGGGTCGGCGTCCCGACGCTTTCACCAAGGCCCTTCGAACTTGTCTTTATTGCTTGGATTGAGTCCACGAACCTCCAACCTCCGCCAACATGTGTCATTAACATCCCGCTAAGCCGAACAAGGTCCGGCGTGTCAGAGCCCGAGCTCCAGTGAAATTCGACTATAAATAGAAGGCATTTACTCCTCATTAAGGTACTCAACCACTAACCGAAAATCTACTCCCTAGACTTTGAGGGCCGAGACTACGCTCTTCCAACCCCAAACACGTAAAGTCCGTAGTCCGATTTGTCTTAGGTAAACCGGCCTAAAAGGGTCTAACCCCTTCCCCGTGTTTCAGGCACCTAGAGACGGCCCCATCACCAAGAGAAGGATCCGACCAAGTCAAGCTGAAGGGAGGCCTACTCTACTCACTCCGGACG
>JAYMSP010000543.1:0-47744 GCA_036897095.1 Plantago elongata
GGGGGGGGTTCATTGGGTGGGAAAAGTAAAGTGGTGTGGATTAAATGGGAATCGGTTTGTAGTAATAAAGAGGTAGGAGGTCTTGGGGTTAAAATTTTGTAGTGGTTTAATCTTTCTCTTTTGGCAAATGGGGATGGAGATTGCAAGTTGAAAAGGATTCTTTGTGGTCAAATGTTATTTAGTCTAAATATGAGGATTTTGCGAGTATTGTTAAGTCATGTAGAAAAGTGAAAGCATGGGGTAGGGGGTGGTCATCTTGGTGGAGGGATATCATAAAGTAGGTAGCTTGTAGTGATTGGTTTTTTAATGGTTTAGTTAGAGTGATCGGGATGGGAGTAAAACTTCATTTTGGGATGATTGTTGTGTCAAGGAAGGGGATAAACTGAGATCTTTGATCCCTCGGCTGTTTTCACTTGAAATTAATAAATTTTGTACTCTACAGGAAAACTTAGAGTGCTTGCTGAGATCTTTGTTCCCTCGGCTGTTTTCACTTGAAATTAATAAATGGGATATTTGGAATTGGCTGAAGTGTAATAGGAAGCTGAGATCGTCAATTTCTTTGGCAGACTAGGATCGATATCCAAAATTTTGTATCGATGGCTGGTTATGCTGCTCGGATTTGGTGTGTTTAGTTGGATCGCGGTTCCTTTGGGTATTCTGTAATGGATTCACCCCTATGTTTTGGTCTTTTTGGCTTGGTTGTGGTGGATATCATCATCCTATTCTTTCTTTCTTTCTTGGGTGATATCATCTGGGAATTACATAATATGCTAGGAATTAAATGTCACAAGGTCTATGTTCTTTGTGAGGAAATTCAAGGTTTTGCGAAGACTATTTCTTTCAAGCAGAAGTCGAGTTTGATGGCAGTTTGGCATTGTGGTTTGTGATCAATATGGAGAGCGAGAATAGAGATATTTTCCAAGGTAACATGATGGAGGCTGCCGAGATATTTTAATCCGTCAAATGGGATGTTTGGAATTGGCTGAAGTGTAATATGAAGCTGCGGTCGTCGATTTCTTTGGCAGACTGGGATCGATATCCAGAATTTTGTATCGATGACTGACGATGGCTGGTTATGCTGCTCGGATTTGGTTTGTGTTATGTTGGATCGCGGTTCCTTTGGGTATTCTGTAATGGATTCACCCCTATGTTTTGGTCTTTTTGGCTTGGCTGTGGTGGGGATCATCATCCTATTCTTTCTTTCTTTCTTAGGTGATATCCCCCATCATGGTTTCACTCATTTCTTCCCCGTTACTCTTGGCATATTTCCTCGGATTACGACATACTAGACGATAGGGTGGTAATGGTGTTATTTCGAAAAGATTAAAGGGCGGGTTCTGGCGGGATTGATTATAGAGTATCTTTTGGAGCTGGTGATCTTTTGTTTGTCTCTTGGTTTTAAGAGGCTTGGTGTTTCGGTGATGTAATTTATTGTGATCTTTGTCTTGAGGTCAATACTGACTACATGTGTAATGTGATGTAATTTGAACACGATCAATGCTTGAACTCCTAATGGGGTAGATACGACATGCGGTAGGTACACCACGGAGCACATGAGATTAGTAGTTGAGCCAAGATAGGATTCATTCTTCGCAATGGAAATTGGAGAGAATACTTTACATCTAATAGTTAGGTTGATCGTTAGTCATTGGTCAATGCATTACGATGTATTCAAAAAGGTGTTTGAATATGTTCGAGGATCAACTAACAAGATTGAAAAATAAATGAATAAGTTATTGGAACATACATGAAATCAAGTTCTAGACTTATTTGAGTATTCGTGAATGAAAGGACCGTACCATCATTTGAGCCTTACATTACTAGTGTTTTGTATATCCCCATAAACGTCCTTATTTGTTAATATTGTCCAGTATACTGTCCAGGAGTTTCACAGTGAACCTAATTGGATTAGTGCTTAATATATAAGGCCCTATGTGTCACTCTATACGGATAGTACCCTACCAAATACGAATGTTAATAAATAAATATGATTTATTTATTATTATATGAGAATAATTTTAGTTGGTCCAAATTGGACTTGAACAATTAAAATAGAGTGTTACAATTGAATTACAGTAAAACCTCTATAAATTAATACTCGATAAATTAATAATCTCGATAAAATTAATAATTTGCATAGTCCCAACTTGGGATAAGTATAAAATTCAACAACAATCGATAAAATAATAAGATAATAAAAATTTTAAAATCCCATTGTATATATATATTTGTCCCAACGAAACTATAAATTAATAATTACTAAAATATTTCCATGTGTGTGCGCGCGCGCGTGCGTGCGCGCGTGTGTGCGATATCCACTTCAAAATTCTAAGACAGTCTAGTAAAAAATGAATCTATAATCGCTTGTTTTTTGTTGAACTTCAAATCTATATTGAGTTTATGTAAGAGCCCTGAAGTTATTCCGTTATATTCGAAACTAATTCTATAATAATATTATTATTTTAACTGATCATTGACTACTAACTCGACGTGTGCGAATATATTTGACCTTTAACAAGAGTCAAATTCGGAAATTAACAGCCGGTTACGATCGCCAGTTAATTACGAATAATCGTTAAATTAGTATTTGATATTAAATTAATAAAATAATAATAAAATAAAAAAATTTATTCTAATTTTATACGGCTTTAGTTCGTCTTAAATATCGTCCGGAAGTCAATTTTATATTTTATTAAAATTTATTTACGAGCCGTTTGGAGTTCAGAAGAAACCAGTGTATATAATGGTAAAATGACCATTATACACTTAAAAATTTCTTTCTTCTTCTCCAATACACTTCCCCGTTCAAATCGATTAATCCGTCTTCTTCCATCCACCGACCGCGCCACCATACTTCGCGGTGAAGGAGCCGCCACCACCATGGGAAGAGACCAAACTACCCTCGACCGCCAATGACACGCCATCGGAGGAGATAACGCGTGTTAGACGCGTGGCGATGGGAAATGACGTGTCGAGACACGTGCCGGTCGGACGAGAGCCACCGACGGCGTGGTCGGCCGCCATTCGACTATAAATAGCCGTTCTCCGCCCTTCTTCTCCATCACACCACTCCCTTGCTCCCTTGCTCTCTTTCTCACCTTCACTCTCCACCGCGCCTTACCCCGCCGCCTGTCACCGCACCTCACCACCACCGCCTCTCAACCGCTCCTTCATTTGCACCGGATTAGTGTCGTTACTCGCGATCAATTCCGGTTAGTATCCCTCTTTTTTCGATTATACTCGAATTAAGAAAGGAAATTTGAATAATTGTTGCCTGCAGCTTCTTGTTTTCCCACCACCCCGTCGCCACCGCACAACCACCACCCGCCTATTCGCTTTTGTCTCGCTCGATCAATCTCTCTGGTTAGTGCCATTTTATTCGAATTTTGGGTGGGAAATTAATTATTAAGTCGTGTTGTTGATTTCACTTGACAGTTGCGTTTGAGTCTACCTAGCTTGTCTTGTGTTGTGTGTTGTATATCACTGTATACTGTGTGCCGCGTGACGGTGTGTCTAAAATAGGTGTAGGGTCGACTGGTCATCGACCGTTATGTAATTAATTAGTTGCGTGAATTGCAATTGTACTGTGTATTGCGGGATTGCGTGACTATGTGTGATTGTCGACTGTAGGCTATGGTATAAAGGATTGCTTGCTGTATTGGTCTTTTGAGCCTGAGGCGTAGCTAGCTACCCACATGCTGTTATGGGTCTGAATATGTACCGAGATAAACTTGTTGTTTGTTGTTGTTTGGAATTTTCTATGTTCTAGGCCATATGTCGAATTTAATTACATAAAGTAAAAGTTGTGTACTTGCTAAAACAGTGTTTATATTGAATTGACCCATTCTGGGCGCCGATTTAATTATTTAATTATTTATGCAAGAATTACACATAGTATCTTAGGTTCTGAAGTAATTTTCACTTAATTATGAAACTTGATATTGTGTCAGTTTTGCATGCGTCGTATTTATTTTTATTAATTAACATGAAATATAGCATTACAATTACAATTGTTGAACAAGACGAATTTATCTATCGATTCTAGATGCAAATCACCACCAATCTCTATTCAGAGAATATAATCACCCATTTCGGGGAATCGAACCCGTGACCTCATGGTTACGGGGTGTCTCAGCTTGCCACTCGGCTACAAATGCTTTGACGAAAGATTTATGGGAATTGTATGCGTCGTATAGCATCATATGATTTTGCGAAATTATGTGTTTAAGCGTCGTCGTCGTTTAACTGTTATAATTGCTTTGGGGGAAATTTACGGGAGTCTTTTTATTATTTTGGCGTTGAAGTTAAGTGGTATTGTCCATTTATCGGGAATTACGAAGTTGCGTAGCTTACGAAGATCAACCAAGGTGAGTGATAACTGACTTTCGGCATCCGCCCTGGGAAAGTTATTACCTTTCAATATCTTCCTATTCCAGTATTCGTTCCTGCTTCCTTGCTTGCTCGCTTGATTCTGACCTCGACTAGTACTTGTTCGCGCTTGCTTGCCTAACTCTGACTGCGGCTATCCGACGACGTCCGACTGACTACGACCCGATTACTAATTACGATTACTGACTGTATAACTGTCGATGACTTGTATTTAGATATACCTGACTTGTATTGACCTGATATTACATTATTCCAGTTATATATTGATATTTCATCCTGATTCTGTCCTACTGTCCTCATGAACTGCATTGCACGAAAACTGATTTTGAAAAGCAACCACACACACTGTTTTTGAAAATTTGGGAAACCGTCCTGGTCGACGTTGTTGACATACTGTTGTAAAGCGTTCTGCAGCGCTATATTTCGGGCTCCTGTTACTGTTCGGACTATTCAAACGGTCCTATATGTGTGTTGCGATGGGTCGCCCCTATCACATGCAACAACTGCGAGGTCGCTCCTCCACTTTTATATTCGGGTTGCGATGGAGTCGTGTCCATCAATGCAACACCAGAGAGGTCACGCCTCCACTCTTGTTATTGACCAATACCTGATCAGTTTGGTCCAGCCCAAGACAGTTACTGTCCAAGTACTGTAAATCTAGCACCTTTTATGTGCTATGATCCTGACTGATTATTACCGGTTTCCCCCACTGTTTGAAACTGTCTGATCCGCGTGTTGTGTTGGTTTGCTATCCTGTTGCATTCATGCATTTTCATACCTGCTTGATTATCCTCACTGAGTCTATATGACTGACACTTTCCTTGTCCCAATGATGCCTTTCCAGGGTAAAGAGCACGAAGTGAGATCGGGGTAGCTAGGAGACAGACAGACTGATACTAGGCCTTAATATTCCGCTGCTGATCCTTAGGCGTATGAAACAGTTATAGACTTGTAAATTAAATTTGGAGTCTGTAATAATTATTATCTTGATATATATGTATTTGGAAGTTAGGCATAATCCTTGACGCCCGGACCAGATCGGGGCCCTACACTTACAAAATTCAAAGACCAAATGAAGGATTATTGTAGCAAATTTCTTTTTTAATTTTTTGAATTCTTTTATTAACTTTATATGTAATAGAATGTAAAATATTTTTGAATTGTATAAACAATTTATACCCATAAATTATCTAATGCAATTTTAATTTTTTTTATTATTTCTAAAAAAATGTATTTTTTTATTGTTTGTAAAAAATGTAAAATGAATTTTTATAATTTTTAAAATATTTTTCATAATTTTTAAAATTATTTTATAATTATAATACACAATTTATACCGAAAATTAACGTGGACGCGACACGTGTCCCGTAT
This sequence comes from Plantago elongata, assembly GCA_036897095.1. Taxonomy (NCBI): domain Eukaryota; kingdom Viridiplantae; phylum Streptophyta; class Magnoliopsida; order Lamiales; family Plantaginaceae; genus Plantago; species Plantago elongata. The sequence continues at coordinate 5,761 of JAYMSP010000543.1, forward strand.
TAAAATTTCAAATACAAAAGTACGAGTTTGATCACGTGTCACGTCATTAATTTGATCTATAAATTGATCGGAGTTTATCAATTGAACATGTGGTTACGATATTGTATTAAATTGATCACTTTCAATTTAATGTACCTGACAGTGTCTCATTCTAGTATAACTAAAATAAAATTTCCCCCCTTCATAGAAATGATCATGGCAAAAATGAATCTGGCAAACTCAAGTGTCCTCTTTTATTTCCTTACGATCACATTACGGTACATTGACAAATATGTTTAAAGGGGTTACAAAGTAAACAAGATTACAGGAGAACAGAATTTCGTACATAATATATAGAATAGATTGTTTTGATAATTAACAGCCAGAAGTTAAGCTAAGCTTGCTTACTGACTATATGTTTCACAACTCCAGGAAAGTGAGTGTTCAGGAAATACTCCTCCCAGTTGATGATCTTGGGGTCAAAATAGAACGTCTCCGTCTCAACTCCACTTTCTTGCGCTGCTATTTGAAGTTTCATAGTGTTCGTATCATCATAGCTGTGCAATAACAAACAATGTTAGCCTTGTTCATTAAACAAACTGTTCTCTCCATTAACATTTCTGAGTCATACTATTGAAACCATGAGAACGCATACTTACTATCCTTTGAATAACACGTAAGGTTGATAAAGCTCCATCATTCGCATTACAAATTGGAGTTTCCTGCACTGTTCATGGTATAATCCGCGGAAATACTGGCAACAAATATTGTTCAATACCTGCAGTCCCTAGATAACAGAATTGACAGCTAAAGTGAAGCTGGCGGAAGCTGAATGAGAAAGATCAAGTCTTAAAATGCAAAAATAAACAAGTCAAACCTTTATTCCAAATGCGTGGCGAACTGCAATGTACCTCTTGAAGCTGTCTACGGTGTTCAACACTTTAAATTTGTCAACTATTACCGGTTTTCCATCTTTATTAATCCAGGGTTGCTTACTGAAGTACCGATAACCATAGACATAGAACCAAGAGATCTCAAAAGGATTCGATACAGATGTACCAACATGGTAAATAGTCTGAGATCTAGGCCGGTTAGCTTGAGCAACCATGGCTACAATCATTGCGTTCACCACCATGTCTGCTGGAATCTGCATTAGTCTCTTTGTAAGATGTTTTATCTATTGTGTAAGAATTTTAGATAACAATAAGACTAGTATATTACTTTACGTTTAAACATAAAGTTTTCTTAATAGTGAATAATCTATTATGATAGTAGTAGAATACACTTGCGAAATAATAACTAAAATTCATTAAAATTTGAAAGAGTTTTTAAAGCTCAAAGTGTGTTGCTTAATGGCATTGAATATGAAATGTCTAAGAGTTGGAATATGATTAGTCCCACATTGCTAAAATTAAGGAATAAAGTGTTACTTATTAACTATTAGATTGAGCTAAATGGTTGGGCCATTAGGTCACCCATAAAATTAAGGAATATCTAGATGCACCTTCACACGCACCCGTCGTCCGGACGGGTCACGGGTTGTGGGTCGCAGTCTAAGGCTGAGCATAATCTTTTTGGACCAAAACATATTTTGTTTGGTCAGACCCAAACAAAATCAGAAACCAATAGTGAACGAATATGTCCGTTCGCTGAACGAATTTAACCTTTCGTTCAAATGATGTGTGTCTGAACAGAAAAACTCGAAAGTTGTGTCTATTCGAATTTTTGCAACTCTTCCTAATTACAAATAGGACCCCACATAATCAAATCCAATACCCCAAATCCAATTATTTCTTCCTTCTCTCTATAGTCTGAAGAATCTTTTGTTGTAGTAGTTCGCAGAGTTACTGTTTTAGTGCTTGACCACTAACTCAAATACTGTTCGCTTTATTTTGGGAGACTATTTACTAATAAAGTAAACTGTGAACACCAGAGCAGGGTAAATACAGTCTTAAAGAATAAGGTCCAGACTTTACTCAACAGTCTAATCTATATTATGCCTCATACGATACACTACCAACCACCAACATGTTGAAATCAGAAAAGAACATTGTTGAGCTAGCTTACCATGTCTAGTACAGTATCAGGGTCACAAAGGAAAAATGACAACTTTCCGGTACAATATCCAACAACGAAACTATCAATTGTTCTGCATTGCAAATCAAGGTGAATGAAGGTGAATGAATCAGAAAGAAATACATGCATGGATCGTATTATTTACTTGGGGCCTTCAATCCAGCCAGGAAAGGGCTCTTTGTAGGTACTTGTCACAATGGTAGGACGAACAATAACAAGAGGCACATGGTCTTTCAATTGTCCGAGCAGCATCTCTCCCATTGCCTTGGTGAAAGCATACGTATTCGGCCATCCAAACTTACTTGCCCTGTTATATCAGAAAATGGTTTTGGCTGAAGAACTCACTCTAATTCACCTCAACTGTCAATGTGAGAATCACGTTTTTCTAGTGAATGTTTGCACATTAAATACTTCTGATCATTAAAAGTACTACTATAAAATGACAAAAGTGATTTTGATCAGAATCAGCTCTCTACAGATGCAATTGTAAAGATTTAATATTACCTTTGAAGTCCCAAATCCTTCATGGCTGATTTGATAGAAGCTTTTGATAGATTATTAGCATTCAATTGTTCTAATGTTTCTTCAATTAACGCCTTCTCTGCATTAATGTCCAATCCAGTTGTTCCATTGAGTGTTTCCGCCATCATGAATGGGGTTTCTGATATGAGTCCCTCTTTGTCACCGGAAACATAAGCTGAAATACATCACCGTTTTCCTCAGTGCCAAGTTAACAATACACTATAAGTTCGTGCATTTTAAAGTATGATCAGCCGAAAAGTAAGTCTTCTTACCAGTCGATACGTGAAGTAGAACTTCTAATTTGACACATTTTTTGGAGAAATTGATGACATTCCTAGCTCCCAGTGTGTTTATTCCAAGTGCAACATCATATCTGAGTGCCAAATCATATCAACGATATCAGGATGTCTTTCATCAATATATTTGAGATTTCGAGTTGTTAAAAAGAGAAACAAATTGACAAGCCATATATATACCTTTCATCAAATCTGGTGGTGGCTGCTAAATTAACCACAACATGAACTTCATTCCACATTTTCTCCAGTATATATGAATCTTTCACACCCAAATCTTCGTATGCGACATCCCCAGCTACAACAGTAACTCTCTCAGACAATAGTGAACTCAAACTATCCCTGCGGTATTCATCTCTCAGAACCCTGAACAGGTCTCTTGCAATGATCTGTGCATGTGCATTATAGAGAAGAACATTGAACAAAAGTCAATCCTGATAAATGCACATGCATTGAATAACACACAGTACCCAATTCCATCACATGGTACAAGCGTGATATAGAGGCTAAGGCTTTAAGGTATTCACAGTAACAATGAGTATATTGTTAGTACACTTCTAGCCAGTTTTCTGAAAGATGCTAATTACTACCTCAGTTTCGAAACGCTCCACGGCTGATTTGGTATCTGCAGCCCTCAGAAGCAGGTAGAGTTTCTTGACATTTGGTTGTACTCTCAGAATCTTCTCAATGAAAACTGCATCGATGAGTGGAACTGATCAGTCTATTTAGCAACTTGGATCAGTCTACTTCTGTCAACCAATTGACTATAACCATAACCAGCTAATAACTATAACCATAATTAACTTCTAAATCTAAAAATAATTAATTAAAAATAATAACCATAACCAACTAACAAACATTAACTTTTTATGAACAATTATTAACCATAATTGTAACCGTAACCGTTCAGCAACTGGCCGGTTACAATCGTAACCAATTTAACTTAAGGTTACGATTACGATTAAAAACCGCTTCAATTTTATTTATTTTAAAATGCACAATTTTTGTTTTTTTGTTTATGTATTTTGCTACCCCCTCCGACTAAAAAATTAAAATTTCGTGAAAACACAAGAAAAATTATATTTTTGTTAACCTTTTTTTTTGTCGGGTAGGGTACCCCACTCCACCACCCAAAAAATAAAATAAAATATCGACTTAATAGTTTTTGCGATTTTTTACGAAAATAATTTTTACAATTAAAAAACTGGCCAATAACCTATGCCTATGATTATTTTCGATTATACAACCTAATCATAATTAATAAGTAAATTTTTCGGTTCCAGTTATTATTAACTAGTTATGGTTATAATTACAATTTAAATCAAATTAAAATAGTAATTATAGTTATTAACCAACCATTCTCAAGGTCACAAATAACACTAATTTACTGAAAACCAATATAGCAGATTGAGTACTATTAGAATGGCATTAACATCTACATGAAGTTTCTTTCTGATCAAGTTAAATTAAGTTCATAGATTTGTGAGAGGAGAGACAGAGAAAGTACATACTCTTAGCAAGAAAGCCAGTAGCACCGGTGACGATGATTGACTTGTTCTCAAGAAACTCAACAATGCTGCCCAACTCCATTGAGTATATAACTATATAATTAAGCTAAGAGTTGAAGATGAAAATGAATTTGCATGTAGCTTTGGTTTTATAATAGAATTCTCATGCAGCTTGTTATAGGTTGTAAATTAAATGATCGTGAATTGGAATACAATTTTCGGATACGTGAAGAACCCGAATTAGGCGTTGTTCTACCGATAACCGATAGATTTGGAAAGTTGCTAACTGAAAGGTCAAAACAACCAGTATCATTTCTTGAACTAGAGTTTGATCTCTACTTGATATGATATGCCATATACTCATATGTGTCTAGGATTTCACTCGCAAACTGTATCCCACACGACTTTGAAAAGCAGAGTTGCTAATTGAAAAGTCAAATCTACCAGTTCAGTTTCATATTTGGCAGGGGGAGATTAACTTATTATGCTTGGAATGTAAATTGTTTATTTAGGGTGGATGAGTTTTGTAAATTTATATAATTTATATTATTAAAAATTAAAATTATTAATAAATTATTATTTTTAATATTTAAACAGTGCGTCAGAATAATAATTAGTCTAGCCTCAAAATATTGAAAGGGAAAATCATTATTTATGGACTCGATGACCAATTCATATTCTTATCACTATTACTTTCTAAGGAGAAAAGTTTTTAGTCACTGAAATTTCAAATAAAAATATATAATGTTTTCTTTGTCATGATTGAAATATTTATAGTCTCAATTAATTCCACTATAAAAAGAGAGTATTAAGCCCCCACACTATAATAATTATCACATACTTCTATTATTAATTATTAATATAATTTTCTATATAACAACGAAGTGCAACTCAGTTAATAAGTCGCTTCTTCATAAATTAATAAGTTGGGATTTGAGTCACATTTAACCGTTTAAAAAAAAATAATTTTGGGTCTTTTGAGGAATTAAAATGGAGGTACAAAATATTACACTCTGGAGAACATTATTAAAATATTATGATTAATTGATTATACATTACAAGCTTCTTACTTGTGTTTGTGTAGGTGTTTTTTAGAATTTGTCCTAATGATATGATAATGTTGAAGTCTAAATATTTACTGAAAATGAACTAAATCATTTGTGAAGTGAATTTTACGAATTCAACTACAAAGTCTAACCGATCCAATATAATTTTTATAAATATAATATTACAATTACAATAGTAGAACAAGATAAATTTATCATTGAAATTCTAAACGCAAATCATCACCAACTCTATTCAAACAATATAATCACATTTCAAAGAATCGAACTCGTACACTTATAATAACAGTGTGTCTCAAATTGCCACTCGGCTTACTTGCACTAACGGATTCGATTTATAAATTAACCCGAAATGTGTGAAAAGTGTAATTGGGCTAATGGATGATCGGCCCACGAGGGTGAGCCACAGAACAGATAGTCCCGGTCCTATCATGTGATGGAATGCTCTACCACGTCTCCGGATAGAATCGAAAAGCGCGCTCTGCAATGTCAGCTTCTTCTACTTCTCCTCCCCCTATTCCTCTCTTCAATTTCCTTTCTATCATCACTACGCCATTTCCACAAGATTCTTCGTGACTCAATTCTCCATGTCTCTCAAGCTGCATCAACGAACCTTCTTCTCTACCAGGTCGAATTCATTTCGTCATTCGTATTACTATCATTCTCTTCAATTATCTTATTTCGTCTGTACTGTTTATCGAGCTTGTTCAAGCTTATTTTGAACACGATAATGTTATTAGTATTACTAATTTAGTAGGTCATGTTTACCAATCGGAACGAACCTGCTTTTGCAGAATCAGTTGAATTTCTGTTCATTCGTTGCTTCTACTAATGTTAGAATGTTCATGTTATAGTTATAGTGTGAATTTCATAGAGAATGCATCTAGTATCGATAATTGCTGTTTTCTTGTATATCATCATATCATAGCACATGCTAATTAGTAACTACTATTGGATGTTGCTGTTTTACATGTTAATACTAGTGTGTGCTGGAAGGTGGTTGACAAATCGAGGACGAGTATTATTGAAATAATCAAGTAAATATATGCATCTAGAAAAGGATAATTGCCAAACCTGCTGTGTGAAGATATACTATTCATTGTTGGTAAAGTTTTTTAAATCCATAAGAGAAGATGTTGAGGCTTAGTACAGTGAGGTATGGGCATGACTAGTGATTGTATTCATTATGAAGGCGTGCATGCTTTCTGGAGGCTGCTTATATCGTTGCCCAACGGCCTGATGATTTTTGGGCACTGAGATGAATGTGTAATGAAAAAGTGTAAATAAGGTGGTATTGCTAGAACATGTGTGAATTAGTTATGAAAAATGGACATGAGATATTTATGTTTGGACATATATAAATGGGAAAATGGACATTTTTTATGGTGTAGAGGTAGTGGTAGTTTATCTCGATAATTTGGGATTGGGAAGCATCATGGCTGATGAATACATTAGGCTATTCCTGATATGGCTCTTTTCTCTTATTTTATTTTATTTCATTTCATTTTATTTTATTTTATTTATTTCCCTCTCTGTTGGTCTGCGCTTGTGGATAATCCTTGTACATCTTACATGCAGCTCTTCAAGTTCAAGGCGCCCAGTTAAACCAATCACATATCTCTGTAATGGCAAGGATGTAAGGTTGTATTATTTAGTATTCAATCGGTGTCACACAAAGAAGAAGGGTCGTGCAGGGTTTTCCAGTATGAAGTATGGTAGAGTCTACCCAGACTCCAGGTCTACAGAATCCATTGTCTCTCAGAAATCAAGAAGGATAGATCATCTCCTACCATATTCTTCTGCTGATGATGGTGTGACAGTTAATGGAAGCCCCCAATCGACAACGAGTAATGATATTGAGGAAATTAGGTACACGTTAAATCAGTCTCTGCAGGATGAAGACTTGGATACTGGTCTGATTCCATTACTACATGATTCTGCGAGGGTTTTTGAGCTAGCTATTAAAGAACGGTACTCTTTATCAAAGACATCTTGGTTCTCACTTGCTTGGCCTGGAATGGACAACGATTCTTGGGCTAAGGCACTATCTTATCAGGTATGTCATGAATCAAAGTAGGAAGCTACTATGTGCTAGAATAATTTCTTGTCTTTCAAAGAAACCCCTTAATGCTAACTTGATCTGATACTATAAAATCCTTTCCGGTATTTGATATCTACTCGGCTAACTATAACTGTCTTTAGGCTTCTGCATACTCTCTTCTGCAAGCAGCTAAAGAGATTTCATCGCGGGGAGATAGAAGAGACCGAGACACCAATATTTCCATACAAAGGAGGTACGAATCATTAATAACTCAATACTTCTACGTCATTGGGAGCTTGTAATCATTTGTCTCTTAGTGCCTGATTTAAACTGTGTTTTCTGCTTGTGGTAGATTGTAATTTCTATTATTAACTTCAAATGTATACATTATTTATTAGTATGTACACGAACTGTAAGGAAATCTTAACTGATTTTATCCCTTCACTAAGTTTTTCTGAGTGTGACCTGACTGTAGAACATTAGCGATTAAGATGAGCATAAAATTCTAAAAAACCCGTAAGTTTGACAGTCAAACGCAAAAATAGGGTGAGTTGCAGCTGCACCAATTGGAAAACAGAAAATACGAAGTTGAGACTAGAGTGAAGAAGAAAATTAGGATATTACTGGAAAAAAGATCTTCCAGAGAGCAGCTTGGAAGATGCACAAATATAGTGCTGTTCTATTTTCTTGTGCAAGTTATGGACCAAGTAATACTCTTACTACTATGCAAAATGAGGGTAAAAACCAACACCTTTCCTTAAAGACATGTCAAGGCTTGCCTGGTGTTTATTAGTCCTATAAGATTCCCATGATGTGGTCTTCCTCTGATGATTCGGAATTATATTGCAAACCTGACAGTGCAGAGTGAATTTCCATAATCATCCAAGATACATTCATGACTCTCCTGTTATGCAACATGCAGTCTCTCACGGCAATCTGCTCCCTTGGAGAGTGTAATTACAGAGAAGTTATCATCCAAGAAACCTGAATCTTATGATTGGTTTTGGTCTGAGCAAGTCCCAGCTGTGGTGACCAGTTTTGTCAATTATTTTGAAAAGGAACAACGCTTTGCTGCAGCTACTGCATTGTAAGTAAGAACCTCTCTATAATGTGCCTAAACGATATTCATATACACAAGTCCAGGGGTTCCGACTGCTGTTGCTAAGTTGGCTGATGTTTTAGGTATACAAAAGCCATGGCTGCAGTCTCAGGACATTCAAGTGATGTATCACTTCTCATGCTTGCACTTAACTGCTTGGCAGCAATTACAAAGCTTGGTCCAACAAAAGTTTCATGTCCCCAGTTCTCTTCCATGGTTCCTGATACTACTGGTAGATTGATGGACATGCTAGTCGAATTTATTCCACTTCCCCAAGCTTATCACTTGATCAAGGAAATTGGTCTGCAGAGAGAATTTCTTGTTCATTTTGGTCCTCGAGCAGCCACATGTAGATTGAAGAATGAGTTAGGAGCCGAAGAGATTATGTTTTGGGTGGGCTTAGTGCAAAAGCAGGTGCAGCGAGCGATAGACCGAGAGCGGATATGGTCTAGGCTCACCACCAGTGAAAGTATTGAGGTCTGCTTTAAATTTCGTTCACAAATGTTTTGATAAGTAGACTGTTGTAAAATGTGATAGCCTATTTGCTTAAACATTATATCTTTTGTCATATTTGTTTTCGCTGAAGAAGTAGATTTGTCTAATTTGGGGAACAGTGAAAATGTACATGCTTTTTTAGTCAAATGAGTATAGGACTTTCAATCACGTAAGTGTTTGCAAATTGGTAACTGCTGGGGAAAGAAGCTGGTGGCAAAAGCCATTCACATTTGATTAAATCTTTTTATTGGTAAATTGTAGGATTACTCATTCTTATTATGTTATCATATTATCAAACAGGACTTCTTAGCATTTATTAGGTTTTTCAAACCATCTGCTTCTTCAAAATGTTCAGCTCAAGCCTCAAAGCTATTGAATTAACTCTTCATTGATGATGTCCCATTTTTGTACCTTTTCCCTTTGCTGTTAGTCTCATCTTTGAAAGTTCTTTCTTCATCTTGGTGATTGAAGGTTTTGGAGAGGGATTTGGCCATATTTGGATTCTTCATCGCCTTGGGGAGAAGCACACAATCATATCTAATTGCTAATGGATTTGAGACCATCGATGAACCTGTTCAAGGATTTATAAGGTGAATTTTCTATGTTGTAGATGCCCTCTTTTCTCCGTTATATAGTACTAACACTAGTGCTTTTTTTCCTTGCGTAAATAGGTTTCTGATTGGGGGAAGTGTGCTATATTATCCTCAGCTCTCAGCAATAAGCTCTTACCAACTGTATGTGGAGGTTAGACTGAAGAACAAATCAACAACTAAAATGAATTTATTTGTTACTAATCTTGAGAATCCATTGGTGGTGTAACAGGTTGTTTGTGAAGAGCTAGATTGGCTTCCATTGTATCCAGGCATCAGCAGTACCTATAAGCGCTCACTAGAGCACAAGCATAGAGATGGGTCACCTAATGCAGAAGCTATTCCCCTAGTATTAGATGTGTGCTCCCACTGGATCGAAAGTTTTATTAAGTACAGTAATTGGCTGGAAAATCCCTCTAACGTGAAGGCAACTGGATTTGTTTCTAAAGGGTACGTTGTGTTTTTAGTTCGTAGATTTGATATGCTGAATTCTTCTGTTATTTTCATAACAAGCTCTTTCTATCTATTCCATGTTCTTTAGGCATAACAAATTGGAAGCTTGCAGAAAGGAGCTGGGAATAGAAAGGCAAGTTATAGCAGGAAAAGGAAATATATTTTATCCCATTCCAAGTGGATGTTTATAATGTCAAGCACTCCTTCCATTTCCTTGTAAGCTTTACAAGTTTTTTAGGCACATGTTTTAAGGAGGATGAGTAAAAAAACAAGTTTATTGATTAAGTGACGACAAAATGTAAGAGAGAATCGATCATGTAGTATGAAAGAGTGAATTATAAAAATTATTAGTGGAGATAGTGGGTTTCCATGAAAGTACTTGCAAAGCTTTTCGTGAAACACCCGAAATGGAAAAATGGAAAGCTTTTAGTGAAATGGACTGGGTATTTGTCATACACATACAAAGAGATAGTAAAATTTAACTAACTCATTTGTGTTTATTTGCACGTGCAAGTGCGTGGTTTTATGTAAGTGAACGGGGCTCCTGAACCTGAATTTTAAAATCTCTCTGATCTTGCCCACTTTACTTTAGTTATTGCAGTTTCCTTTTTTGTGAAAATGTTAATGCTCAGAATTTGTTCACAGGGATTATACACCGGTCGACAATGGAACCGAGTCGTTTGATAAGGTATTTGCATTTGATTTTAGAGGATGCCCAATGAGCAGAATTTGTTAATGTTTAAGTTTCCCCCACTTCGTTTCAGTGCAAGTAAATTAAAAAAAATGAAACACTAAAATTCATTTATGTATTGAAAACGTACCTAATGGATATATCCTCCTCAAAAACTAGTCCCTCATACATATGCTCAAATCTCGTTCAACTAGAGCTTGATGAAGCATTACTGAAACTTCTTTGCGAGCTGCTCAAGAATGTCTTGGTCAACTTGTGGTACGAGTAAGATTTGCAATGGGTGCAGTGACATTAGTTTTTTTTTTTTTTCCAGGCACTGGAGAGTGTTGAAGGAGCACTTTTGCGGCTTGAAGAATTACTTCAGGAGCTGCATGTATCAAGCTCTAGTTCTGGCAAGGAGCATTTGAAAGCTGCATGTTCTGACCTTGAAAGAATACGGAAGCTGAAGAAAGAGGCTGAATTCCTTGAGGCATCTATCAGTGCTAAGGCTGCATCACTCCAGCAGGTAATGTTCTGAAGCAGCGGCATTACATGTGGGATACTCGTGGAAATCTACTGTTCATTTATCCCACACAACTTGTTTGTGTATCGCTTCTTATAATTTCTTGTTTAAATACTCCCTCTGTCCTGTTACAAATTTGTCATTTTTCCATTGGTCTCGCGTTTTATATTTGCACGCAAAACATTCTATTTCTGAAGATATCATTACCCTCACAAAACACACATATTTACAACTTCAACACTTTATCAATCTTTCATTCTTTATCAATTAAGTATCCCACTTACATTTTTTATTACACAAACCTACGTACACCCATATGTACTGGTATCCAGAAATTGTACCTTTATAAGTTTCAGAGTGTTCCATGTTTGACGGTGGCAAATTTCAGTCAGGTTTTCCAGGCCACTATGCTTTTCTCTGTTCTTCATATAGATCAGAGTTCCAATATCAAATTAAGACTTTCTGCTTCTGTTTGATCTATTAGGGAGATGTCATCAGTGGACAGGGACTTTATTCTGAAGGAAACACAAGTTCTGACATGGAAATGGATGAGACTGCCAGGTACGCATGGATCATATTTGTTTACATACATTTTATGCCTTTCCAACTCTGATATTTCCGCTGATAACTTTGTGTTTAACAGTTCTAGTGGATTATGGGGTTTCTTACTGCGGCGACCAAACAAATCGTTGAAGCCGGGCCCTTCAACTGCCAAAGAAGATGTGAGATTTTTGAGCTGCTCTACTGTATTATTTACTTACTTAATTGGTGCATCTTTTTCGGCCAAATCTTTACCAATGTTTTAGTTTCTTGATGTTTATTCTAATAATAATGAGATTTTGCCCATTTATCTGTCAAGTATCTAGGTCGTTGTGCGATTTCGGTCAGTACTAGATCAGATGTCTTCATCTATGGATTTTTCTAGATTTCTTCAGCTTGTGACAACTGGCTGAAATGGAATAACCTAGTTTTGCAGAGATATAGTTCTTATTTTGATCTGAAGCATCACCATGAGAACCTGCTCACTTTCATGCTTCTAGGACTAGGTTTATGATATGGTGGAACATGTAAATTGTGATTTATCTGTGAATAATTGCACTTAATGGCATTGAGAACACTGTCTGTCTGTTATGTTTGGCTCATTCTGGTGTTAATAGGCGGTCATCAGTAGAAATGCTTGGGTTGTAAATTATGCAATTTATTCGCTATACTAGTCCCTTCAGAAGGGGACTAGTTGACCTGAACATTATATTTAGTGACATTCAGTTTCTCTCTGCTTTTTGTTATTTATGGGAATCATATATTTTGTAATTCTCTAATGCACATGATGTTTTTTCGCTTTTGGCAGAGTGAGAGATACATTGAACAGGAGAGAGCAATTGAGGAAGCAGCTGCCTCAGAAACTAACGAAGTTAAACGCTTCGAACTTTTAAGGAGTGAATTGATGGCACTTGAGAAACGAGTTCAAAAAAGCACTGATCAAAGTGACAATGAAGAGGTAATTTGATATCCAAGAAGACCATGTTCCAGCTGTATTGGTGTTTTTTCAATATATCTCTTTCATCAATTTCATGGTTTATCCAATTTTGCATGCTTTATTAGGGTGATTAAGTATAAAACTTTAGTAGCACAAATCAGAGTCATTCCATACTGTATTGAGAATAGTTTAGGAGACAACTATTTCGCCCCACCTTGGGTGATAAGTGAGGCATGCCGTGATTTCTTAACTTAAAAGATAAAATATTAATAGGTGACTATCCTGTCTTAATAAAACGTGATTTGAGACTCCGTCCCGATCTCTGGACCTGGATGTTAAAAGCAAACTATACAGATGATTAGAAGAATTTAGAAAATATAAATTGGAAAGAATAAATGTATGAGAGATAATGAATAAAGTATGAGAGATTGATGCAAACGAAAAGTAAACTGGGAAGATGAGATTAGACATAGGGAGTGTAGTTTAAAAGCTTATGTGTATTCACCGCACCACTTGTGCTTCTTTTTGGTGCGCCCTCTTTCCCCTAAAATTAATATTCATGTACTCGTGAGCACAGACATGAACAAGAAATCCTTCACATGGACAAGGATGTGTCTAAATTGCTATTTTATTTATTTATACACAAAGGTAGATCGCTAGTTTATTAATGAAATTTATTACCCGTGTTCATGCAGGAGGAAATTGACGTGAATGGTGACACATCCAGATATGACCGCTCAAAAGAAAATAAATTGGTCCCCATTCAGAAGAAAGATAACATCATTGAGAAATCATTGGATAAACTTAGAGAAACGAGTACGGTATGGATACTCAATATCTCTATATTTGATGGACAAATTTCACGATGCAATTTCTTGCATACAGTACGTTTGTTACATGCATGAGGTGATATGCCTGTCTTGGCTGTCTCTGCAAAATTCAGCATGTTTTATGAATTGTCAAGTATTTTTCTGAGCATATATGTTGCTCATTGACCATATACTTCCTCAGTCAAGCAATGATGTACATTTGTTTCCTCGTAAATTTTGTGTACACAAGAAAATTCATAAAGGTGTTGGAAGTCTAATTTGAAACAATATGTTAGATGTGCAATTTCCATGAGGTAACATTCTATTATGTGTTTTTCATTATCACATGCACGTGATCCTGAAATTCTGAAAATTTTGCTACTGTGAAATTCAAAGAGCATTAAATAGTTGTCGACCTGATGTGTCCTTGAATATAGTGGTATCTCAAATTCATGAAAAAGAAACCGCCCAACGGTTATGCATTATTAATGATTAGATGTAAGAGTTGGAGATATATGTGGAGGACTTGGTCAGTAGCTTATTGCGGAATTTAAAATTTTGGTAGAGGCTGGTGGATTTTTTCTCAACTCGGCGCTAGTTAGTCTACAAGTCCCATTGTAGTGCTACTCTGATTTGTTCTTCCTCCTGTCACTTGTGTTTCACCTTATTCTATGTTGGCATCTCCTGAATATTTGTTGAATTGAGCCACAACTCGAGCAAGCAGTCCTCAGAATCTGTTGGAATAGTTGGTAACTAATTTGTCAGCTCATTCTCAAGATAATAAGATATATTCTGATAATTTATCTATTTGCTCTTTAACTTGATTGTAAATCTTTACCCAGCCTGGATGTGGAACTAATTACTAATTTGTCACATTTGATATATTCTGATTATATTTTCATTATGAGCAGGATGTCTTGGAAGGCACGCAACTTCTCGCCATTGATGTTGGTGCTGCTGTTGAACTGCTTAGGCGAGTCCTAATAAGGGACAACTTGACAGAAAAAGAAAAACAGGCTCTCCGTAGAACATTGACGGATCTGGCTTCAGTAGTCCCTATTGGCGTTCTCATGCTCCTTCCGGTAAGCTTTTGGGTTCATCTCTTCAAATCATGTATCTGAATCTATTTAATATATTTCCTGTCATAATAGCAACATTTAAGGTTTGGTTCCTGTTGTCGTGTGCCTGTGGCTGTGTAAATTACCATGCCAATAGCTATTATCACTTCCACTGATAGTCAGTACTCGATATTTCATCTTGTTTGTCAATGTTAAATTCAGATATGAGAGAGAAGCCTGTTTTCTTAAACATCCAGCTCACCTTAGTATGTAGCTTTTCACAACCAGATAAAACAGTTGTAGGGTTTAGTATCATGAAATAGCATCAGTTGCTAACCATGATCCTTTTCCAGTTAATATTTTAGTTAAAAGTGTTTTCTTTTTTGAGATCCATATTTAATTGCCACCTGCAAATCCTGAATGATCTCTGAGAAGTCTCAAGTTATCTTATGTTACTCCTACAATAGCTTAGCATCATAACACCTTTTAGTCTTACCTTGTCCAACTGCTAGCACTAAGTAGTTTAGTTATCCGAAGAACAGTACCATAAAACAATATGCTCAACAAAGTTAGGCAAGTTATGACCCGGTTTCTGGGAAACTTCAGAGTCCAGAGTGTCCTTGTTCTCTCCGAGAGTGATAAGGATATAGTTAGTTGCTTCTCAAACTATTTTAAGGACTAGGGCATTAGGCTATGTGATTATCACGGATGGAACAAAGTATTCTTCTCCAAAAACTTATCTGGACTAGCTGATTTTGTATAATTCAACAGGTTACTGCAGTTGGCCATGCTGCTATGTTGGCTGGAATCCAGCGATATGCACCAGGATTGGTTTGTATAACATAACCCTTCAAATATCATTTATGCATGGTTTATGAGTACCAAACTGAGACATAAGATTTACCCTGCAGATACCTTCAACATATGGACCAGAAAGGCTAGATCTCTTGAGGCAGTTGAAGAAAGTTAAAGAATTGGAATCCGATGCGAGCCTAAGTGAGAAGGCCGAGGACCAGCCCAACTGAAGACCAACCATTTTTAAGGGGGTCTTGTTCTACAAACCGTAGTTAGCAGGTTGGGATACAAAAGTTTGTTCCAATTATTTGTCAGTCCAAGGAAGAACCAATGGATGTTCTTACAGTCTCGTGGACCATTCACTGGAGTACCGGGATCCGCAATTGGTCGACTAGTGGATCTACCTATACTCAATTAAGTTATTTTGGTCCTCTTACCTCTCACTGCCTCGTAAATATTTGTGTTGTTACACGGCCATTGTATTCTGATCGGTTCTGTACTTGTATCGCAATAACTGCATGTCGTGCCAAAGTTGGTAGCAAGACACTTCAGAGACATAGACTCACATACTAGTTCCAAAGTTGTAAAAGATGTGCAACATAATTTAGTGGATGCACCAATACAAATTTTCAAATTCAGATATGGCAGCTAATCTTCAAATGTGAATCCTAGATAAATGATCTCTGTGAATCTACTAGCCAATCTCAAGTAACTATTTAATACAGACTGTTTCATTGCGAGTATTGTTAGTTCTTTGCTTTATCTACTTCTACAATGACAATGACACGAATGAAGCCTTGCAGAAGCTGGAACCATCGGCCCTGCCAACAAGGATATTCATCACAACACCTCAAGAAGGCAGATGCAATGGCCAGATGATCTGCATCCTAAGTTATATGATCCCTAATTTCTAAGAAGTTATCAATGTACTATGTTTTTCCTGTGGCAGCTTCAACTTGCTCATTTTTAAGAGCCTCGTCTTTCATATACACAACAGATTGCAGGAGAGAAAAGCAGACACGACCAGCAAATAACTTCACAACAAGCCATACATTCATAAAAAACAGACAAAATGAAGACATGCTAACACATCATTTCTCCAAATTCTGTTGGATAATTGTTACCCAATAATCTACATACCCCAGGATAACATTTTTGAGATGCCATGAATGATGTACCCAAACAACAATATCATTACCGTACAATATCGAATTCGACAGCCTAACAATGCAGCAAGTGCTTCACACTGTTAAATCAACAAAATCAAGCAAAGACATCATATACCCCATCCATAACAGCAAAGGGTCAGGTAGAGAGGCTGTGTACCCGGCATTCTCCCTACCTTAACATGCACTCATAAAACATAGCAGTAAGCAGCTACACTTAACAAGTCAAAAAAAAGAGAATGATTCATAACAACAATGTAAACACAATTTACAAAAGAGCCGGAGATGAAAACCCTGTAGCAGTCATCAAGGGATCTAACTTTACATTCATCTCTCAGAAAAACCGAATTAGCTTTCACATTCTACAAGAAACCAAAAGTAAAACACTGACTTGATTCACTTGATATATATTTTGGAAAAAAAAGAAAAACTATGTCATACTTTTCTAAAACTCCGGACAGAAAAATAAAACTAAGTTACACACCTTGAGAGCTGGAGTAGCTTCAACTCAGCAGCTCCCACAGCTTACACACAGATCAGTTTAGCAGTGAACACCACTGGGATTCACATATTGTACAGGTAAATCAACTAAAGATGTGTATGTACTCCACTCTGCGAGGACACGAGTCAAGATTCAGCATTTGGAGATAAAGAGTCTTCCGCTCTTACCACTGGGGCTTCTGATGTATCCATATCGCAGAAGGCAGGAGGGTCCAAATTCATTTGATCTGATGCAGGCGGGGATGTTTGTAGCTGGATTGCATCTTCGAGGACCGAATCAAGTTGATTTGGCAGTGGTGGTGGTGGTGCTGCTGCTGGTGATGGTACGGTGTCCATTGGATCAGCTTCTTGCAAAGGAGGATCAATAATAGCAATGGTAGCTGGTTCAACCGAGTTAGTTTTAGTGATGACGGTGGAGATGGAATTTGATTTATCAATTGGTGGAGCAGGAGGAGGGTCCGAGTCCATGTTGTCAGTTCCGGGAAGTGAAATTGGAACTGTTATATTCTCCTTTCCAAGGTCTGTTTCGGTTGCTTCATATTCAGATAACAAATCCATGAACTCGTTAAGCAATCGTTGCACTTTTCGGTTCGAGGCCATAGCTGGAAGAACGTCTTCCTGGAGGAGCTTATGCTTATCCATTCCCTGCCAAAGCCATGATAGGATAACCCGTCAGCATCAGATATTTTGCATTCAAACATACTTAGAAATGAAAAGAAAAACAAACACACACATACACACTTGTATGTATGTGTGTATATGCTTTAGTGGCTTAAAACAAACAATTATTCGCAGAACTAGGATCACCCGCCAGAATCAGATATATATCATTCAAACATACTTCAGAATGAAAAGAAAAACACACACACACACACTATATATGATTTAGCGGCTTAAAACAAACAATTATTTGACAGAACTAAGATACAATCAGAGAATGCCTTACCAGCACAGAAGGCTCCCACGCTGGTAATTTTAGATCAGATGTCTCAGATCGAACCATTCCCGAGGGAGGTCCAATAAAGCTCTCACAAACTTCTCGTAAGCGAGATTCATCTGCCTCCCTGCATTTTAGAAGACAACAAGACATTTACGAACATGGCAAATCATACGAGATTTACTTGGTGCTGGAGATGTCAGAGTCACATGCCAAGGAATTTTTAGCATATAGCAAACCTTGTTAAGAAGCGTATGTAAGATAGCAGGGACTGGCGGTATTCTTTTGGTGATTTCAAAGCAAGAGCAGATGCCATCTGAGTCTCCAAATGAGCACGTGTCTGCACCCCATCATCAGTCGCTCTGGACAATTGTTGTATCTCAAGGTAAGTTTTATAGGAATGCTAATGGAGCCAAATAAAGCAAATCACAAGAACGAGCAGAACTTCGGGATAACCGGATAATCATATATCACTCACATAAAAAATTGAAATAGCAGCAATCAAAAGTCGGAAAGATCTTGTAAGTATGAAATAGCAGAAAGGAAACAAAATGTAGCTTGTGCACTTTATCATTTAGCACAGTTTGTTTATTAAAACTTTAACTTTGCCAAAACAGACACCACCACCGAATGTTGAATTAAAATCTAACTCTAGACTGATGTCTAATATCCAGGATGAAATCTTGAACATGAGGGGACATTTCTTCGGGCAGGATCTCATTTTTAAAGGTAGATAGGATTTTATCAATTATAAGGATTTGAAACTTAAATCTTTGGAAGAAAATAAAGAAAAGGAAGCAGATTATTCAAAATATGCACACAGACCTGGTATACCCTGGTTTCCTAGCCATAAATTTCCGAAGATCAACCTGCAATGTAGCCAGCTCACCACCATGAGCTGATCCAAAGTTCCAGGAGCTAGCAAAATTTGATTGAGAAAAAGAATCATCGGCCACCCTTAACCAACACATCAAACTCATATCAAAGAGATACGCATGCCGTGTACCCAGAATGACAAGGGGAGAACCGCACTCTGATAACTTTGCCGAGAGAACTTTGACTGTACCTGGAGGTGCACCAAAAAAAATTGTTATTAAAAATCAATCATGTTACATTGATCCTTAAAGTACAAATTCAAGAGGCCTACTAAAATCATTCTGAATCCAACATACCATTGTCTTTAGGATTGAAATTCGGGACTGTATTTAACAGTGAAGCCAGGGAATTGTTAAGCAGACATTTCTTGGTAAACAGATCCCAAACATACAGAGATCCATTCTTTGTGACTAATAACAACTTCCAGGCTTCATCACAATCTACAAATACAGCAGCAGATCCCATCATCATGGTCGGCATGGCACGTCTACCACATTTTGTATAAACCTTCACAAGATTAATAGACGCGATCAGTAGACAAAAAAAACCTTATTATTGACACAGATTACAGTTACTGTAATGTCTCAAGTCACTAATATCCTAAGGTTTTTTCACAAACATACGAGCCAAAGAAAGATTATGCATACGACATGGTTTCTAGAAGAACTCCATCCAGAGTATCATTAGCAATTATGCCATTGTCCACATTAAACCTACCATATGTGACAAATTCTGCTGGTATCACCAGATTAGCCTATATATGTAAATGCAGTATATATGTAAATGCAGTACAGCTATATACACAAATCTAGAAACTAAAATTAAGCAAACCTGTAGAGAGCCATCTTCACAACCAACCGCCCAAAAGTTTGAATTACCAGCCAAGACAGAGACATTTCCGGAGATTCTATCAGACCAAAGTTTATCAGAACCCCTTGTACATGAAAGTTCTGTCTCTTTAATGGTCAAAGTACTTCCTGCTCCGACAATGTCGGTTACAGCATGCTCTCTTGGACGAGCTTCCAAGCAAGCAGCTACTGAATCTTCTCCTGGTCTACTATCAAGTACATTTATCAGAAGAGTACCACCACCACATGCTACCCGACCAATCTGCTCAATATTTGTGGTCCGTTCTTTACTTTCAGACACTGGAATCTTCTCAATGATCAGGCTCTCACTAATAGTCGCTCTAGCTGTGACACCAAAGCTCTCTTTTGGGACAGCATTCCCACTAATTGCTTTTCGAATTGATCCTTCTCTAGCTCTAAAATCAGAATGCACATCACCATTGCCTTCCTTCCTGGACTTAACCGGGAACTCAAGAGCTTCAGACAGAGCAGCGGCTGAGGTCCCACCAACCGCTTCTGGTATTATCCTCTTACGACCATCAGGTCGCCTATACTCCTTCTGTTTTACAGGACTTGATGTCCGAGCTGGCACCACTTTCTTTGGCCCCTCAGTTATAGCATCATTAGCTTTTTTATCATCATTCACATGATTCTCGCTAACTGGTGCTGTAGAAACTATAGGAAGAGATGGTTTTGAAGATGCCTGAGCCTCTGGGACAGCTGGATTCATCCTTTTTGTTAATGGGGTTTGCTTCACCGATGCAGCTTCAAGCAATAACTGTGCAGGTGTTTCAGCTAAGCTTCCTTGTCGACCTCTCGTATCACCGTAGCGGCTTCTCTTAAGTTCCTCCAATTCAGGTTCGGTTAGCTTATATCCAATCTCATTTGCATCAAAATGAAATGTAGCTACTGTACCATCCAAAGAGCAAGCAAAGAGCGAATATCCGTCAGGGCTCCTGTAATTACAGTCAAATTCAGTAACTAATTAAGTATGAATCAGATCATAGACGGGATCCGGTGTTTATTTACTCTATTAAGCATAAATACAGCATCAATAATAACATAAAGAACAGATGTAAAATCGAGATAGATAACCTAATCAGTAATAATTTTCGAAGAAACTGCTAGTGAAGTTGAGGACATAAACAATCAAAATGCTGATCGATACATGTGCAGACACCGGAATTGCAAATACAAAGAGGGCGAAAATAAAGTTAGAGAAGAGAGGGCCAGTTTTCGGAGTTTATGATGTTGAATTGGTGTATTTGCAGGTGAAAGTACATATCTCTGAAATTAAGTAGGAGGAAAAGATATCGATACATACTATAAATGTTTGACTTGTCTCAGGATTGCTATAACAAGCTTTGTTCAAAACCAGAAAAAGAAATAAAAAGAATAAGGGAAAGACTGACATGAGAAAAAGATTCCCAAATGACTAAACTGCAAACAGAAATAAGTGAAACAAATATTATTCAGGTTGAGTGCTATTTACGGAATTTAATTTTATGTCACCTTTTCCGGTTTTACAGAAGAGTTCGTACATCTACTATATTCACTGTTGTTTCCTATTATAGCTTTTAATATAACGTTTTATCATAATAACAAGACACCTCAAGGCTGAAACATTTCTAGTATGTGTTAATATCTGTCTCCTTGGTAATTTTATAAATAAATGTGCTTCGCTGGCGGATGCTCCAGTGCTACCTTTAACATAGTAAACTCAGTGCATAGGCAGAGAGTGCCTGTATTTTGAGATCACGATGTTGAAGGTGTTGCATTGGAGCACGGGGCACCCCTTACATGTTACAAAACTAACCAGAATTAAAAACAAAAATGGAAATAGTTGAGCATTAAAAGAACTTCCAAAATATAGCTAGACTGCAAACCAGTTAAACAAATATTATTCTGGTTGAGCATTATTTGGGAATTTTGTTTTAATGTTTTATGTCACCTTTACCGTTTTCGAACATCCAAACATCTACTATGTTGTGGTTCCATTTGCTAAATTTGAATATACGTCTTCACAATTCAGGGACAATTTCAGTTCCATATTTTTCCTTGGTAACTTTGAATACATGTACTTCACTTTGGATGCTCCAAGGCAAAACAATTAAGTGAAAAAGAAAATAATCCAGTTATTTTACCAAACGTATACGGTTCATGGAAATGCTAAAAAGATGCAGCTCAAGAACATATGTAACAGTATAGAGGAGTAAGTTACCAAGTTAGGTCTACAACACTTTGAGAAAAGAAATGCTTAGCCACAAAGAGAGGACGAGCACTTGCAGTAGTCCACACTGTTATAGTGCGATCCTGACTTCCAATTGCAATAACATTATATGGTAATGATTCTTTTCCATCAGTCTTTGAAGAACCATTACTCCAACCAGCAGATGAAGTTTTCGAGTCCTGGGAATTGGACGAGTTTCGTCTGAACATCGAGTGATTGAATTTCGCAACAATGATTGGTGCATTGTGTCCTAAGAAGTCAAAAGTGGCAGACCATTCTCCTCTTTCAAGTACAGGTGCAGAATGCCTGGGCTTTTGAAAACCATGGGTTGTAGTTACAAAATGACCACAAGGTGACCAGTCAAGCCGCCTGAAGAAGGTAGATCCGAGCTGTAAAAAGTTCAAATTAGGTAGTGTGGAGCCAAATACCAACTCCAAAGTATGGAAAATGAGAAAAATATGTGTTGACTTTAGTCTAAACATACAGATTTAGCCCAGTGGCCATCAGTTCTATGAGCAAGGCTCCAGTCACTTGTCCGCCAAATGATGACGGTTTTGTCATCAGATTGACTTGCTATGAATGAATTAATGGGATCCCAAGCAACCCCTTTAACCAAGCTAGAGTGGCCCCTTAGAACAGCCGTGCAGATGCCATTGCTCATATCCCAGATGTGAATTGTGTTATCCAGACTCCCGCTAGCCAATGTTGAGTCATCAGGAGACCAATTGAGATCCACCTACTTTAGGCAAGGAACAAAAGTAACTCATTGATTAGAGTACAGATAGCATGGACGATTATCATAAGCACACAGTGATGAGATTATAATTCATGTTATATATAAAATCAATTTTACACATTAACAAATTTAATTTACCACGTCCGCTGTGTGGCCCCTCAAGGTCATGGAAACCTTCCAATTCTCGACATCTGGTGGCTCTCCGCTTCCAAATTCCGTGGTTCCCGAACCAGGCTTCCTCTCATGAATAAGAATAACTTGATCATCAGATCCAGATGCAATATATCGACCATGCTTAGCCCACCTGACACAGTTAACTGAGCCAAAATGATCTCGCAGCGTTGCCAGAAGTTTTGGCGTTGAATCATCAGCCTGAAGTTCCCTGCCAACACATTTCATGTTCCAAACACGTACCTGAAAGCATAAGTCAACCGCTTATTATACAAGACACAGACAAATTATAGTACATTTGAACAGATTATTAGGTAAGTCTCACTAAAGATGCTATATAGACGTACTTGATAATGACAAAATCACAGTAGTGACATCGTCAATTCCATCATCCAAGAAAAAAGAAAGAAAAAAGGAGCAGGCACATGAAACAGAAAATTCGCAAGCCCAATTATGATACCATCTGATAGGCCTTTGATTTAACTTTAGAATAGATTTTGTTTTCCATGAACTGAATAAATTGATGTACAGACTCATATCAGGTACATGGTAAAGGGACGAATTGATGTCAGTTTATTTCAACAACTGATTCATCAGAGCTTAACCATGACTTCATTAGCTTTGTAACAAGTAGAAACAAGTCTTCCTCTAATTCAACACGAGCCTTCGCCCACTTGTGTTTATCAAAATAACTACACCAAGAAGTACTCACTTCTAGCAATGTGCTTGCTCTGGTCACCTAAATCCTACCAGACTAATCGAATTCACACACCAATGCTCCTTCTCCAAATTAAGACCAACATTGGCCAATGTCCGTCGATCAAACAGTACAATGCAGAAGCAAGGAACATTAGACAATGCTACTACGAAACTAATCAAAACTAACACATTTCACAAGTAAACACATTAAAGTTCGGATTTTTAACAATGTGGAGTCGAAATTGAGGACGTGGGATAAATTCAAATTACCTTATGGTCACCACCACCGGTAGCAAATCTGAGTCCACCGGGTTGTATGTCAACTGAGAAAATCTGGGTGCCACCATGTTTTATCCAACTTGGTTTCTCTGCAATCATCTTGTAGAATTCGCTGCACCGCTAAAACTCAGAAATTTGTTTCTTGAAAAACAAAGAAAAGGACAGTCTCTTTCTTTTCACTTAAAACCCACAAAACCCATCACAATTGCTCTTCAATTTCATGCCAAGAAGATTGAATCCATGTTAGGACCCTAGAAAAACCCTAATTGAAATTCTTTGAAACACAGATTTTTTTATTTTTCTCCTCGACTGAAAAAAAAATGGGGAAAAGAATGTGAAAATTGGAGAATTTTATTAGGAAGAGTGAAATTCTGGAAAAAGGGTTGAGGCTAAAGAGGTTTCAAGAAATTAGGAATTGGAGTTGTTTTTGTTTTTCTTTTTGAAATAAGAAAAGAGCAAAGAATGGTAAAATTGAAAATCTTGTGAGTAGTGACAAACAAACCCTAGTGTAGAAGAGAAGAAAGAGTGTTGTTTTGTGGTGTGGTTTTGTTTTGAGGAGGTTTTGTGGTGTGGTTTGGGACTACAAAAGACAAGATTTGGCTTAGGAGCTTGTATTGACGGTTACATGTAATGTGAAGATTTTAAGGAAGGAAATGTGTAATATAAAGTCGGGTTAAGGTGTCGAATTTGAGTTTTATATAATGTAAAAGGGAGTTCGATAGAGCTCGACTGTATTAATTGACTCCGAGTGATAGAATAAAGAAGCCAGGTAGAGCAAGATGGGATAATATGAA
This sequence comes from Plantago elongata, assembly GCA_036897095.1. Lineage (NCBI taxonomy): Eukaryota > Viridiplantae > Streptophyta > Magnoliopsida > Lamiales > Plantaginaceae > Plantago > Plantago elongata. The sequence goes on from JAYMSP010000543.1 coordinate 30,450, forward strand.
GGTCAAGTTTTTGTCACTTGAGTTTTAGTACTAGGTGTCTAGTTTTAGGTCTTTTCTATCTATATGACCGGCTGACCACATACACACATATCTGCAGTCTTCTATCGGATTGTGAGTGTGACTTGGCATATGAGGACAGGATGGTAGATGAATGAATATTAAAATTGGCATGTCATTATCATAAAAGAAGAAATAAAATATGATTTTTTACGATCACGTATGACCAGATTACTTTCATAACATATTTCAATTTGTGAAACTTTACTATGATAAAAAATCTCAATTTATGAAGTTTGACAATATTTAATTTTTCATGATATATTCCACGATTATACTGTTTTAGGACAAATTTTTAATTTCAGATAATTTCCTTTCATACATTTTGCTTGTGTTAAAAAATAGTCCAAATTGCACCGACCGACGGAAGGGTTACATTCTCAACTTAGACGAGTCCATCAGATGTTTAGGTACAAACCCAGCCCATGCAGAGCAGATGAGCAAATTCCGATTACACCGGGCTGGGGCCGGGCGCACAAGAGCCCTAGCTGATCATCATTGCAATTGAAATGCTCTTCCCCTTGGCATAAAATTGATATGATTGCACATATCAGATGAAAGGCAAAAGCAACAATACATTACTATCTCTTTCTGTGATGTTATATTCCTGCAAGTGAATATGAAATGACGAACCAAAAACTTTACAAAGATCAATTTTATAATCTGTTTAAGGGGTAATCTCTAGTCTAGCAGCAAGCAAACCCTCTTCCCCTTCTAATCTCAGATTCTTATGGCCTGAAAGTTTTGATCTTCAAAGGCGAATCTATCTGAGCATGATTGCCGCAAATGAACCAACAGTCACCTGGAAAAATAGGCACCTTTCTTCTGGCCAAGAATAACAATGTGCATTGACAATTCAACCACAAAAGAAATCATAAAGCTGCAATGACAATATTATAGGTTTAAAGGATAGATATTGACAACTTTGATGCACTCCAGAGCATGATTTCAGAATGCATCATATTCAGCTGTGAGTTTAAACTCTGCAGACAAGTTTATCAGTTCCATAAGTTACGATTTTTAAGAACAATAATCCAAGAAAGACATTAAGAGTTAAGAATCAACAATGTAATTAGTTATAACACAAGTCAGGGAACCAATGCATTAGTCTCCCACCAGCATTCATGAACTGCACATTCTCTAACCAATGCTTATTAGTATCCACTTGCAGATCTACATGCGTAAGAAATGACATGCAGTAATAGGACAGTAATCTAACAAGTAATATGCCCTGAATCAGCAGTTTAATATGACAACAAACTTTAATAATATACATCTTTCATTTCAATTATATGGTCACGTTGATGCACCTGCATTGTCTTGGACAGTGCAAGGCTTACAATGTTACAAAACACCTTTCAACATACATTCCTTCATCATGGAATGCTTCTATGATAATTTGACAAATTAAGTAACAGTAATCAACAGTGTATTAGTACAAACAAATTCCATCAACATGTGCAAAGATTCAATGATACATTACCACAGGCGGAAACTTGTATTTGTCAGAGATGAAGGGTATTTCCTCCGGTCTTTGCATCAAATCCCGATAAAAATCATACTCCGCTTCATAATCATGGATCGAGAGCTCAGCTTTCTGATTGGTATGGTAATGGTGCCTCGCCAACTCAGACTTCCCAAATCCAAACACACTAACCTTCTCACAGATCCCCAAAGCAAGCATCACTGCCTGCAAACCCGAAGAGTAATGGAAAATTGCTCCGCCATGAGCTGCACCCCATAAACTCACATCCTTCCTCTTCAACTCAACAAACCTCTTTAATGAATAATACTTCACAATCTTAGCACACAACACATCAAATCTCGAATCAGTAACAATCAATGGCGCTGTATGTGAAGCATTACACACCAAGTAATCAAAGAAATGCACCGGTTGACATATATACATAACTATGGGCACATTCGCCCCATAAGGATGGCAATAACAACCGTCCCTCCTTGCACACAAATGCAGAATGTTACTATTAACAAATGAAACACTCGTTTTCGCTCCCACATGATGCTCAAAGCCTCTAGTCCTAGCATTATTCAACCGAATCACAGCATCATGACTATCAATGAACTTACCATAACTACTCTTCAACAAAATCCCACTATTCCCAACCACAGCACATGTCCTATACTTCTTTTTCGCCCCTTTTACACCGTTACCCTCATCGATAGACTTCTTAACCCCTCTAACCAAATCCCACAACACATCTGAACTAAACCTCCTCTTCCTCCACCAATCATTCAAATACCTCCTAAAACTCAACCAAAGCCGATAAAACTCAGGCGAACGGAGCTGAACCGGAATCCCCCTAGCAGACCTAACGCTAACATCAATCCTATACTTCCCAGAAGATAAAAAAGATCTCTGCCTACCCCTGTTCCTAAAATTCCCTTCCAACAATTCCTCAACCTCTTTCTTCAACTGAGGCTCACCAATATCAACAGCAGCTAATCTCAAAAGGGTCTCATTAAAGACTGGTTTTTGCTGGGTTTTAAGAAGTGGGATTTCGTATTTCAGCTGAAAAGATCCGTTCTGATGAATAACAACACGAACAGTAAGAGTTGCTGCCACTAACATCACTAACAAGATACTGTACATCGGCCTCACTGTACGCTTCATTGAGTAAAACATCGATGAGAAATTCAAGAAATATGTATATAGATCTCAAGTTTATTGAGATTTCAGTGTGTGCTAGAGTTTGGGGCAGATTATGTGCAGGAATTTGGAGTAAATGAGAAGGGTTCTGATCAGTTTCATATTTGGAATGAAATTGAAACAGAAAAACACATGGGCTGTTACAGAATTCAAGATTTATGAGCTGGTTTGGAATCTGGTGATGAGTATACTCAAGATTTATAGCAGTGAGGTTGAACAGTGAAGAGATCAGATGAACATTTCAATTTTGGGTAGGTATCAATTGGAATTTGCAATCGAGTGTGTATTCATTCATTAATCAAGTGTGTACTGTGTTGAGTTTATTTCACCTTTCCAGATAGATACTCTTCATTCCATTATCAGACAAGTGGGTTATGGCGTAGGTGAAAACTTAGAAAGGTTGTATCGGATTCGAAATATACTCGAACATTTTATTCAACAATATTACATTATAATTTTGAGTTTTAAATTATATTTTGTATTATCATAGAAGTACTTTCTTAGAGAAAAAATGAATGAAGCTTTTCATTTTTGTTTTTCAACTCTACACTATTTACTCGAGTTGAGTTACAATATTTATCAACTTTAATACTTAAAACTCTAACGTAAATGTACATTAAAAGAATGGAGTACAATTTAGTACTAAATATAAGCTTCAGTTTATTTAATATTCATCAATTTTAAAATTCAACTCGAGTTGAATTTGCAGTTATATTTTAAAGATTCGGAATATTTTTTATTCGTTATTAAATTTGGCTGATGGAAATTGAAAAACTAATAAGAGAATCAACTAGGAAACTAGGAAGTCTTGGTCATGCAAGTTACAGAAATTGGGTGGAAGGACTTCATGTTCATGTTTAATGCATTTAGTGAGAATTGAATGTTACTCATGTGTCTGAGGATAACTTTTAATGTGCCATTTTTCATTTCTTTTTCAAGTTAAATTGTTATTGTATCATGTCGTGTATATGGTAATCAAAGTATTGTATTATATGTGCAACATGACAACGTTATGTAAGTGTTATACAAAATTATCAAACGAACTTTCAGTAATTCCCTCCATTCTTTTAATAACTTGCTAATTTTATTTTACTTTTCTGGTGTTACGTTATAAACTTATTAATTCTATAAATGAAAAGTATACACTTCACTAACTAATTCTTTATTATTTCTTTCCTACTTTATTCAATCCCTCTCTTACTTTATCACCCATTTACAACTTTATTAATATAATATTTTTTACAAACTATTTTTTTAATACAATTTTCTTAATCTAAGAGAAAGTTGAAGTTTAGGAAGTTTTTATTGGACCGGAGGTGTATTTGCTTGTTTAACTTGATGCAGGAGCTTGAAGGCAGGATATGTGAAAATCATGGGACATAAGTGTAATTATTGTCCTAATTTTTCATTACTACAAGAATGACTGTGTCGGTGAGTTACCTCACTTTCACGTAACTACGTGCTTTTTTTAGTCAAAAAAGTTCTTGAGATTTCGTAAATGATGTAACATAATAACAACTAGCAATTGCTTAATCAACAATTAAATCACAAAAAAGCATAAACAGCCAATCTGCACAACAATATGAATTAGAAATCAATTCATATCTCATTTGTTTCTCTGAATTTGCCTTGAATCAAGGTCTATAGTCTTTCATGTTTCAACTTTTAACAGCTTTACATCTTTACCAGACTAGTGATCTCATGAAAGAACAAAACCATTGTGAATCAATCAGTAACAACTTGCAACGAAACACGCATTTCATGAGTTTGGTTGTCGGATAAGATAGGTTTGAGTTTGATCATTAGGTTACAACTATGCAACACCAACAACATATGCGTTCCATGAGTTCTGCTGTGGGAAGCTTGTGGCCTCTTCATACTTCACATCTTTTTCAATCGACTGTCCATCCATATGCCTGATTTGGTCGCTGTCAGGCATATTTTGTATCCAAAAGTGAACAGAGCGAAATCCAGCCTCTTCCAAACAGTCCTTGACTTCAGGCAATGACCACCTGCAAAGGGGAGAGAGGGTGTCATGAGAATTTGTATATATAGAGAAAGTGCAACCGTGATTTATCAGTAACACTTACAATCTCCAGCTGTAGCTAAATGCATGTTGAATCTTTCTTTGGCTCTTGTGGAGATTGAAGTGAAGGCTAATTCTTGTTTTCCGCTGAATGATGTCAAATTCAGCTTGCTCCCACACATACTGAAACAGATGCATATCAGGGAAATCAGAACGACTCAAAAACATAGTATCTCAGAAAAGATTTACGCCCAACATAACGATACCCTTCTAGCATAGATCTCAGACTTTGACAAGGAGTTGCTGAAAATAAGCAGTTCAGAAGTTCTACACTACTTGTGCAAATAGTATGATATTGGTGAATAATTATTGCTTCAACGATCCATTATTTGACACGGGATCACAATTCACACATGTCGTACTTTATTGCGTGATTTTATCGGATAAGTGAATCAGGGGCCAGTATAATTATTAACTTCTATAAATTCTGCATTCCGAGATCTTCCAATAACAGCAGCCTGTATCTCCAAATAGCTCTAAAACACAAAGAATCATGATCAAAATTCCAATGCCTCAAGATAACTTCTACATCAAACGATAGCAGACCTATAGTTAATGGGCGGAGTGTTTCGCCAAGCAAGTGCTTTCCAAAAGAACAAAAGGATAAAGAAAGACAAAATGAATAACTAGATAGAATACTTCCATAACCTTAATCTTTCAAGAATAAAATAGAACCTTTTCCAAATTTATGAAGTTCTTACAACAAGCTTATTTTCTTTATGGGAATCAAAGACCATCTCTTCCCAGAAAACACAAAAGAGCGAAACTGGCTAGAGAAGGGTTGAATTATATCAAGCATGATATTGAAGTGTAAAATATAGCAATCACGGGGACATTCAACAGTCAACACTCAACGTGGAGCAAGTAACCAAACAATATTACTACAACTTCAACATGCACTATAATGTAGAGCTTCACGGGTGGGCAAAATCATACCGTAAAGTTGGGGAATCTCCTCTGCATCTTTAGCTTACCCTCCGAAGATGTGCCGCCATATAAATCCATCACAAATATACCACCTTTCCTGCTCAGAGAATTCAGTGCATGCTTGAAGTACAAAATCAGCTCTTTGCGGCTATGCAAACAGCAGCAACTGTAGTTAAACGCACAAACTATATCTCTATGAGGTAACGTAGTTTCTTTCATGTTTATAGTGTTCCCAGTTGTATTAGATGTTGTCCCCTGCATTGTAGAACTTTCAGGGTTTGCAATTGAATCTCCTTCATCATCTTCCAATGTGATTTTCTGCATAACACCAAGATTAAAGTTGACCAGTTTTGATTCAAGGGGCTGCAGGACATTCCCGTGGAACAAGGAGATCCGCGTGCTGATATCAGCCCCAATTCTATTCACATTATTCTCCATACACCAATCGAGTGCTTCAAGATCCAAATCTAATCCAACAGCAGTTCGTATAGGGTCACCGTGAAGCCACTCCACACTGCCAGGTGCACAATATAAGAAGGATTACATCATTAATGGAAATTCTTGAAGAAGTTGCCTAAGATAAGCAATTATGAGCTCAGAGCTGGTCAATGGACTGAATGCACATTGCCAATAAGTAGGTATGGTTATTTCTATGATACCATAGAATAATACCTATTCACTTTAATTACTTCACAGTTTTTCCTTAATATCTGGCCAGACATATACCAGCAGTCACTACATTCTTTCTGACATTCAATCCTATCACTAAATCAGGTATTGCCAATAACGGAAACACACAAAACCAATTGTTCAACAACATCAACAAAAAATGATGACTTATACAAACTAATTGAATCTCTCAGTGTTTCAACAACCAAGCAAGCAGACTTAGAATCATTTTAACAATAGACAGTAAATCCAACTGAACATTCACACTATCAAATTTCTCCACATCCCACATCAGTAAATCCATTGAACATTCACACTATCAAAGTTCTTCCACATCCCACATCCCTCGCATTTGACAAGAATCGTAACAAAGATTCTAAGCTCCCTAAACAGTCACTAGTATGCACATAATACACTCACACCTCCTTGAACATGAAGATGATGTAGGTTTCATTATCCATTCAAGAATACTAATAAGTTTCTCCACACAGATGACAGAAATTCCATTCAAGAACACGAAAATAAGCGTTACTCTCACAGATGATAAACGCTACTCTCATAGACAAACTGACACACCTCAAAAGTGCAGTACCACAGAAATCTTCCTGGAGATGAAGCGGAGCCCTTTCACCAACATAAATCAAGAAGAACTTCTTCAGATAGCTAATGTCCCCTTTTGGTGACTGCATTCAATTCACACACAACAAAAAATCAACTAAACTATAATAAACTGACCATTTCAAGAAAATTAATCAATAAAAAGGAATAGAAGGGTTAAGGGCACCTGGACAGATTGTTGATAAAGGGAGAATTTTGAAGGGATGTCATTGTTTGCAGTTGATTCTTTGTCATGGGTGTCTTCTTCTTCTTCTTGGGATTCTTGATCGGAATCACAGAGAGGAGCAGATGGAGTTGGTGGAAATTCCTGAAATGGGTCTTCGTGTCCAATGTAGGAGCTTCTTCTGCCGCCTCCTCTGCGGTGGTTCTGATTTTTTGTCTTGCCGTGCTTCCCCATTTTTCTTCGCCGCCACTCAGCTGATGATGATAATGGTATAAACTGAACTGACTATTCTGCAGGTTGAAGTTTTGAGCTTTAATATTTCTTGTTTGTTTCAAATGCTTTCAATAGTTTAACATATTTATACTGAAATATATTACAAATTTTAGGGTCTATTGTTTTCAATTGTAATCGGTCCATTGATTTGGTCTAAAATACACTTTAAATGTCTCAATTTAAATTCTATTTCAAACATAATTTCACCAAAATCTATGCAAATGTCCATTCAAATTCTATAACAATCAAACACCTTAGTGAATACAATGTTTTTTTATTATACATGAAAATTTCATTTTTTCTATTTAAAATTTATAAATTTTTATTCAGTACATATGAATTTTTATTCAGGATTTATGAGTTTTTATTTTGTATTTGAATTTTTATTTAGGGTATTGGGTTTTAATGTAAATAAAATGAAATTTTTATATTTAATAGGAAATCGCTCTTTTTCCTAGACTATCTCGAAATATATACTCGGTTTTTTCTCCAAAAAAATTTAATCATTATAAATTGAATATAATTAATAAGTTGAATCAATATATAGTTAATTGTATAACATCAAATGTACAATTATATTGTATGTGCTATAAATTTGTCGAATCAAAATTTTATAAGAAATTCTCTATTGGAATGAGATTGCGTGATCATCACACGTATTTGAATCATTATGGTTACCCGTTCTAACAATCATGATGAAGAATTTACTACAAACAATGACATCACTCCAAAGTTATCCCTTTATTAACAATTTGTCTTTTTCTTAGGATCATTTTTCTTTAGATGTTTAGATTTTATGTTGTGTTGTGTGTAAATTGAATGCAGTCACCAAAAATACTTTAGGTATCTTCTTGATGTAAATTTGTAAAAGGGCTCCTCTTCATCTCCAGGAAGATTTATGTGATATTGTACTTTTGAGGGGTTTATTTAACGTTGGAGTTCCCACTAGTTTACCTTATTTAAAAGTTGACAAGTATTAATTTATTTATTTTTTTTAATAAAAATTCAATAAAAGGTTAATTATAATTAATCATAATTAATTATTAGTGAGAGGGACTATATCAATATTAACTTGTATAATGAATTTATCTAGATAATTTATTTAGAGACGAATCTAAACTGTTAAGAAAAATAATCGATGTTTTTATTCAAAACAACCATGTTCTCAATATTGAAGATTTTTATATTACAACAAGACTTATTTTATTAATAATATATATTTTAATTAATAACATAAGTGATTTTATTAGTATTATGGATCGTCTTTAGATAGAGACCATCGATCGTGAGAATTTATATTTTAATAAATCAACAATCATCTACTTAACATGTACCATTTGTTAGTTCCATTTTAAAATTGCCACAAGCATAATAACAAATTACTAATTAAGATTCACTAGTACAAATAGTATCAAGTGAATCTTCTTTATATCATACGAATTGAATCAAACTTGATGCAACAAGAATTTGAGCGGCAACTGGACTAATTACTTCTAACTAATTATGACTAATCATGATTAATCTTTTATTGAATTTTTATTAAAAAATAATAAATAAATTGACACTTGTCAACTTTTAAATAACATAGATTAGTGGGGAACCCCTAACATCAAATAAATCCTTTTGAGGTGTATCAATTTGTCTATGAAAATAGTGGTTATTTTCATGTTATTGAATGGAATTAATGTCATATGTATGAAGACTTTGTTACAATTCTTAAATGGATAATGAAACATTTGGCTCGATATTTGAATACCCCCATTTGGCTCGATGAATAGTGATTTAACCTAAAATACACTTAAAATACCCTACTCAAATGTACATCCAAACACAATTTTCACCAAAATCCATCCAAATGTCCATCCGAACGTCCACTATTTGTTTTGCATCAATCATAGCCTTCACGTTAGTTGTGAGTGTATTATATGCATACTTGTCTTGCTGAGTATTTTGCAGCTTAAAATGTTGAGCTCCATTTTTTAATTCTTTTTTACTTTCCCTGCTTTCACTAAATTAAAATATTTATACCGAAATATATACTTAATCTCCTAAAAAACTTAACTATTATGAATGGAATATAACAAATAAGTTGATATATATAGTTGATTTTTATAACATCGTATTACAATTGTATGATTATATTGTACGTGCTATAAATTTACTAAATCGAAACTCATAAAAAGTGTCCTATTGAAACAAGATTGCGTGATTATCACACTTTTAAATTATTATATATGATTTAAACATCGATGTTAATCGTTTAAGGTGAAATTTTTTATCTTGCTCGATAAATTTAAGATGTTTTAGTCGTAATAACTACCAAGTGAATACAATTATCTAACTCATTTAGTAGGTAAGGTTTGCCTAATGTGACGGGATGAAACTTTATTCATAAGAAATCTTTAGTCCGTAAGGCACTAGCCAATCCGCTGATTATAATAATATATATATAGAAACTGTGCAGGTTAAAGTGTTGAGCTTCAGTATTTTTCTATATATGTATGTTTCCTTCCTTTCACTAGTTTAACATATTTACATAAAGTTGATTTTATAAAACATTATTATAATTGTATTATTATCGTATGTAATATATATTTAGTAAATAAAAAACATCTTACAATTGTATGATTATATCGTATGTACTATAAATTTAACAAAATCGAAACTATGTGATATAAATTTAGTAAACTGAAACGGATAACAAGTGTCCTATGGAGTGAGATTGTGTGAATACACGTTGTATATCCAAACACCAATGCAAATCACCTAATGAGGTGAATTTTTTTTATCTAACTTAAATATAAGATGTTCAATTATAATAAGTATAAGGTGAATATGAGTATCTAATTCGTTTGTTGGCCTTAAGAATTAATGTGATAATAACAAAAAGTATATTTCCTTTCTAACGTTGAAGCCTGAGAGAAAAAAAAATATATGAACTGAATATACAGTGAATTATGAATCAAGAGAAAGCAAATACAACGTATCAGCTATTCAAGCCGTCACCTTCTTATTTATACTCAACCCTTATTTAGTTTGATTATATTAATCTGTCTGAGTCTTAATTAGTGAGAGTTTTTACAATAAGAATTCTAAGATCTTATTAGCGTGTAGTGATAGGAGTTGGGATTGCTCCTTGGCACGAGCTACTAGTTTAGATGTGGATAGCTTAGACGGAGAAGGGGGGAGTACAACCCTTATTAGTGTGTGGTGACAGGAGTTGTGATTGCTCCTTGGCACGAGCTACTTAGTTTAGATGTTGATAGCTTAGACGGAGCAAGAGGGAAGTACAGGGGTTGTTGACTCCGAGTGATTGATGTTGTAATTGATCTATCAAGGATCTTAGTGGAATACCCAAGAATAAACGTTTGGGGAGTGGACATAGGCACTTTTATGGCCGAACCACTATAATTTTGGTTTGCATTTTAAATCTTTTTGCATTGCATTCTTTACTGCATTTAAGAACCATAACAAAAGCTTTCACTTATGTTCTGTTGCACGAAACTTTGCATCTTTCAGGCATCATTTAAAACAAAGTCAGAAAACCTTTTTCAAAGGGAATTTTATATAACATCGTTTCATAATTAAGGTTGCCTAACGTCACGGGATGAACCTTTGATTCATAATTAATCATTGACCCATACAACACTAGTCTAGTTCACCTCAATTTAGTTACTACAAATTCCTACCAACGCACTAATTGTACATATATGAAAAGGGTAGCGTTGACAGCTTGTATATTGCTTGATGATCAAAATGGAGTGGCCATTGGTATACATATATACACATCCACTTAAGGGAATGGTTGTGATCGTATTTATAAAATCTAGGTCCTTTTAATATATTCTTCGTATTTACAATCTTCTATGTAAACTAATACGATTTACAAAACATTCTAGAGAACATCGAAACTTTCATGAATTTGAGCCTTAATAATATAATTTGGGGACTGATTGACATGCGACTTAAATGTCCCGATTTAAATGCCTGAATAATGATCGGAATTGTAGTGAGATTGTTAAAAATTGTGTTTGGTATAGAATTGTAATTGGATAGGGTATTATAGGTTTGTTATATAGGTAGAGAAAAATATTGCTACTGTAGAGCCATCTTCGACATTTACATGGCATAACAAATACAAAATTTCAAGTAGAATTCAAATGGGCATTTACACGCTACTCATATATGGTCTTGGACCATGGCAATATACCAACATGACAATAAACGACCGTTTTAACTCAATTTACCACACAAAATCGTGTCCAACTTGAAACCTAGCAAAAATAAAATCAATTGACTCAAAAGCTTTGATATTTTTCTTTTCCCAAATATAAAAGATTCAATTTTTCTACCCAAACTTCAGTATATTCATCATCATCATCATCGATCAATCACCAGTATTTCCAGTTTCTTGGTCGAAGAAGAAAAGTTTATGATCGGAAACGATGTACAGCAATTTCAAAGATCAAGCGATCGCGTATGTACAGCAAGCAGTATCGGAAGATAATGCTGGAAATTACGCCAAGGCTTTTCCTCTTTACATGAACGCGCTCGAGTATTTCAAAACCCATCTCAAGTACGAGAAGAACCCTAAAATCAAGGAAGCTATCACCCACAAGTTCACTGAGTATTTGCGTCGGGCCGAGGAAATCCGGGCCGTGCTTGATGAGGGGGGTTCGGGCCCTGCAGCTAATGGTGATGCTGCAGTGGCAGCTCGGCCCAAGACGAAGCCGAAAGACGGGGGCAATGATGGTGATGATGCTGATAAGGAGAAGCTGAGGTCTGGTTTGAACTCAGCTATTGTGAGGGAGAAGCCGAATGTGAAGTGGGATGATGTAGCCGGGCTCGAAAGCGCGAAGCAGGCGCTGCAGGAAGCTGTGATTCTTCCTGTCAAGTTCCCGCATTTTTTTACTGGTGAAAATCTTGGTTAATTTGTTAATTTGGTGTAGTGTATTAGTGGATTGTTTGTAGATGATTTGTGTTTGCTATTGTGTGCCCAGTTGGAGATGTTAGTAATGGTTTAGCTTATATGTGGACGTTCCTGAGTTGTCATGGTGTTCAAGGTTTCAACTTTCTCGATGATTTTTAAACTAATTGTGATTATGTGATATAGGATTATGCTTGTTATGTTTTTGTGTTTGTAACTTTGTATTTGAGATGTCATTATTTGCTTCTCTGAAAGAATTTCTTGAATCAGTCTGTCATGGATTACGTATGTGGTGAGGTCTGATACCTTTGTGTAGAACCTGTTAATCTTAAATTCTTAATGCATCGTATTCCTTAATTTGTGGACTTTGAAGGCCAGTGTTGTGAATCTGTAATATCTTGTGTTTTTTTGCTTTGGATAAATTGAGTTAAACTTTTGTCTCGGATGGATTACCTTGGAAGTTGGAACTAGGGGGAGTTAACGTGTAAAAGGATCTTTTTTTTCTTTTTTTCAACGGCTGGGATTACCAGTCTTTCAATATAATGTCTTGATTTCCTTTTTTTTTTTCCTGATACAAGATGATAGTTTACAGGAGTGGATTGTAAGTGATTTGATCTTTTCTGTGTGAATTTGTTTCTAACTTTTGTTGTGTTATCCGGTTATAGGAAATGATAAAAGGTTTGTTTTTCCTTTTCTTCGGCTACATATTCCTGATGATATTTATTCATGTGTTTGTAGGAAAGAGGCGTCCATGGAGAGCCTTCCTTTTATATGGTCCACCAGGGACAGGAAAGTCTTATTTAGCCAAAGCTGTTGCAACTGAAGCCGATTCCACATTTTTTAGGTAGCATACTGTCACCTTTTACATAAAGCTTTTAGGTGAAATTCATTCCACTGCTCTGTGCATGGTGTTACTAAAATGTTCGTGCATTGTTTCTTCACTACTAGTTCTGATGAGTCCTCTTTTATCTTTCCTGAAATATAAAGGATTGTGTTCTATGATCCTAAAGCTGGCAGGGGCTAACTACTATTTTCTTTTAGTGTTTCTTCATCAGACTTGGTTTCAAAGTGGATGGGTGAGAGTGAAAAGCTCGTCTCCAATTTATTCCAGATGGCACGTGAAAGTGCACCATCAATCATATTTATTGACGAGATAGACTCCCTCTGTGGAAAGCGTGGAGAAGGGAATGAAAGTGAAGCTTCCAGGCGAATTAAAACTGAGTTGCTAGTGCAGATGCAGGTAATAGGATTGTACTAGACGTCAGAGACTTGTACTTGTATATCTTATGATATTAGTAATTTTTCTCTATCTGTCAATACACATCATAATATGTATAAATTGTTGCTCTTGCCATTTTAGGGGGTGGGCCACAATGATGATAAAGTTCTTGTTCTTGCTGCAACAAATACTCCGTATGCCCTTGATCAGGTAACATGGAGTTTCAAGTATGTGAAGCACATGCTGTGATAATCTTTTTGCTGACATTTCTTTGTCATTTAATTTTCTTGCCAGGCTATTAGGAGACGGTTTGATAAGCGTATTTATATCCCTCTACCTGATGTTAAGGCACGACAACACATGTTCAAAGTATGTAAACAGTACCAACCTTGCTTTCTGGAGAAACGAAGACCTAGTTGATTTTATGGTAATTGACTCTTTTGCTCTTATGCAGGTGCATTTAGGAGATACTCCTCATAACTTAACTGCAAGTGACTTTGAAGCTCTAGCTCGTAAAACTGATGGCTTCTCTGGTTCAGATATTGCCGTTTGTGTAAGTCTGATTGATGATATATGTAGTGAATAAATCATTCCCACGAATTGCATTCGTCCAATCAAAACCCCTCTGTCCCTGTAGAGATTACTCTTGGTGCTTATTGGTGCCTTTCCCGTTACTTCACAGGTCAAAGATGTTTTGTTTGAGCCAGTACGCAAAACTCAAGATGCCATGCACTTCATCCATACCCCTGACGATACATGGGTGCCATGCGGACCTAAGCAGCGTGGTGCTGTACAGATAACAATGCAGGATCTCGCTGCAAAAGGGCTTGCTGCCAAGGTATATCATTTGTCATAATAATATGCACAAACCTTAACCCGGCAACATTTCAAATTGTCTTATGTGGCTTCCAAACTAAAGTTTTCCCCTCTCCCTTTTATGAGTCGTGTTACCTTAGGTTCTTGGTAATATTTTAGCAACTACTATAATCTTGGTTCACATAACCTCTGCTGTTGAAGATATCACTAATCACAAAGCTGCTGCATTTTTACTCTGTAGATCATTCCACCACCTATTGCAAAAACGGACTTTGATAAGGTGCTTGCAAGACAAAGACCAACGGTGAGTAAATCAGACCTTGATGTTCATGAGAGATTTACAAAGGAGTTCGGCCAGGAAGGTTGAGGAGCTTGAAATAGGTGCGCACATCCCTGCACATCCCTCTCAGGCACTTCGTTCTTCAGATATATGTTGTGTATTTACTGGTCGAACGCGGATTAGCTAAATGTAAAGGAGGGGAAACCCAATATCATAGGCAAGGGATGAGACTTATCTAGTCGCAAGTGTGTTTCAAAATTTATAATGTACAGATATCAATTTGCTGTCGGAAACATTGTCAATAGGCGAAGAATTGTATAAAGCCTCTTCCGTCAATTGTCTCTGCAAGAAGTTCAATCTTCAATTCGATATTGGGAGTATTGTAAAACTTGACTTGAGTTCGAACTCAATCGAGCCGAGCCTTTATCTATAAAATGTGAGTATTAATGAACCTTTTCTAATAATAATAAATATTAATTTATTTAATAAATAAGTACTCTTGACGAACTATATCGAACTGAGCTCAAATCAGCTCAAAATATAAAGTAATAGCTTATTAAACCGACTAGCATGACAACACTACATTGTAGATTTGAAGGTAACAGTCCAACAATGAATCGAAGGGTTCTGATCTATCCCACGTGTGCTGGCGTACGAAGTCCTTGTAAATCAATACCATAAAAGAAACATTTAAGCTTACGAATACGTGTAACATCTTAAATCACTTTAAACTCTGAAAATTTTATGGACATGATCATTACTCCCAAGTTCTTTAAACGTAGTTTTAGTGAAGAACAGAGATAGACTAAAATGGGTGAAAACGATACGAAGTTCATGTTCTTGATATGTACTTCTATAAAACACTTTAAAAACGTGTACCGGCAAATGTCTACTATTAATCCAATCATATACTCATGAAGATGAGCAAGAACAGACTATTGTCTCTGGGCTTAGGAATGACTATTGAGCATGCGCAATGCATGATGAAAATGCATATGGAACACAAACATGCAATAAACACTACTTTTAACAAATTCGAGGTAGACATCGATAGGGCAGGCAAAACAGAACATAAACCCTTCGATCATACAACCAAAAGATCCCTACTAAGATGACCATGCACAACAAAACATGCCACCACTGGAGCCGGTTTACACTTCTAGCCTTCTATTATAGCCTTTTAGCAGTCCTCCATCCACCTAGACATGCATCCTAACATACTCCCAAACACCTTCGTTCCCACTTGTCCATGCCTACTCCTCTGTGTCATACACCACGTCCTTCTCTTCGAACTTGACAGAAACCAAGAACCTTATGCTAACCTACAAGATACGGGGTAAAAGAGTGGGGCTGGATATATTATTTTCAGAGGAGCTAAGAGTGTCATCAATGATCACAGGGAGAATTCAGTACCTGCTTTGGATCGTACACAGCATACTCATTGAACTCGAGAGGGCTGTCCTTGTGTTCAGACGGGACTAATTTACCACAGGGGACTTTGATGTCATCCTCCCAGACGAAATGTTCTGATTCATCTGTTTTCTTCTTGCCAAGACCCTTGACCCCCATTTTCTTCTGTTCAAGTGACTCTATGTCCTGCTTTGCAGGATGTGTAACTCTCATTAGATTAATCTACTGCAAACACCCAACACTGGTCTGACTGCATATGATATAGCGCGTAAAGAATACACATGTATACCTCAGGTGCACTTGTCAGTTCTGTAATTTCTTCCCCCAAAGATGCAACAGCCAACACTAAAAAACCTTCTGGTCTATCTACTGCCGTGAAACCGTACCTGGCTGCTTCAGCTGCAGCATCTGAGCACACGATAGCTCTCCCAAACTGAAGAAATTACATAACCATTCATATATACTAATCTAAGGAGAAACAAATCACAAACGGTAAACCAATACAAGCACAGTGGTGTGAAGTTCGTTTCCTGCATTATTGGTGGACAAGAGAATGTATGTGCTTAAAACTATTACCATGTAGCCGGGTACTGGCAAGTGACACACAGCAGGTAGGAACCCCTTTTGCAAGTGCCTCAGCAGATTGGAAGTTCGACTTCCTGAAATTAAAACATAACGAACTTCGTGATATCCCTGAAAAGAAAGAACTAGCTACCGATGATCTAGTTACTGATGCACAAGACTCACCACACCACAACAAGACTTTGTTTGGCAGTTTCTTGATCTCATCAAGAGAGGGACAAGCACTTACTTCAACAGCAAAGACATCTTGAATTGACACCCCGTAACTCTGAAAAGGACTCAGATTCGAGTTAATGATACATTTAGCTCACCAATGACATTATATCCATCATAAATTTGACGTAGACTTACAATTTCCCCAACTTTGACAGGTTCGTAAGTTTTCTCCAGATAATTGGATATCATCTTATAATCGTCTGTATCATGTTCCACTGGAGTAACTGCACATCCGAGTCTCTTGTACCTGTCGAAAAGTGGATCATCAAGGGTAGCTCCGGACATGTCCCCCACAAGATGGGATGCTGCTGTAATATCCCTTATAGTCTCGAACGCAGCTGCAGCCTGCATGTTGCAGTTTTAGTTAGTACTTAGCAAGCCCAA